>MU780885.1:4308-24760 GCA_026770625.1 Nicotiana glauca
TGGGCTCATCACTTTAGCCCAATTAAATGGGCTAGCCCAATGGATTATGACTTATTTATTTAATCCATATACATTTGACTTATATAATTAATTCAATTATATTAGCCCACATATTTATTTGGACCAATATATCTCGAATTTAAAATATAATTCAACTTATTTTATGAATACAATTTTAATAAAATTTATATGCCTACAATTCCAAAAAGGAATATCATCATGTACGATTATGTAGATTTTATATAGTAGCAGTAACGGTGTTTTACCGTTAATTTTTTCACTAGACCCAAATATATCAAATTTACCATACTTATTCATTTAGAAACAATTTTATTTTATTTTTCTTAGATAATTTGTCCTTAATTTTATGGCTCGCTCTAGACCAAAAGTTTTAATTAACAATCTTTTGTTCCTTATTATTTTTAGTGGCTAGTCACCATAGAAATTAATGAAGTAATTTCCATGACATAAAAAGAAAGAAGTTTATTTGCACCTAGTATTTGAATGAGAGAGTTGATTTTCCAATCTATTATACAAATATTACTTTTCTTATATAACCTATTTTAAAGAAGGATGGTGAGAAATAGCACATGAGATCTTTATCATTTTTTTAAAATTCAAATTGTAAGTGTAGATTAGATACCATTTCCTCATTTTGTTAAAAAAAATTCATGATATATTTCTTCTTGTTTGGATGTTTGTTACATATTGTTCCAAAATATTTCATATTATGTTATATTATATTATATTGTATCGTTTGATGAATACAATGTTAGGATAAATTATATCATTTGATGTTGTTTCATAATATTACCTACTAGCAACTTGCAGTACTACAAAGAAAAAATATAATTCGGAGTAGACATATTATATAAAAAGATATGATAAATGATTATGTAATAATAATAATAATAATAAAGGGAAAGATAAAAGAAAAGGCAAGGTAACGATGCGACGAATTTAATGTGGCCGTTATATAAAATGGCATTTTGTTGTCGTTACGCAACAACGAATTTAACAATATTGTAGATAACAACCCCCAAACAAGTTGTAACCCAAAAGAAAAGTTACTCACTTTACTATGATAAATTAAAGAGTCAATTTGTGACTAGTTATAGAGTTAACTTCTATTGATCTAGTGCTAATATTTTTGTGAGATCTAAGATGTGTGTCCACTTGACAAGATAGAACGTGGGTTTTGGGCTACAGTCACCCTTTCCATTTTTGGTATTATTTTTATTACTTTAAATGGCATGATCTCTATTATTAATTTCCAAACTATAAAGTACGTCTATCCACTTGACAAAATGACATTTTATATCCATCATTCTGTTTTCTCCTCTGAGACCCACCACCCACTACTTTCTTCTCTGCTCCTCCTTCTTCTTGAGCTGTGGTGGTGGTGGTGGGGTGTAAGTATTTTCTCTGCATAACAAATTAAATGGGAGGTTCTTGCAATGAACGCCTTGATTTTGGCAAAATGGGTTATGGGTAATTTCTCTTTTTGTTATACAATTTGCATTTCTCAACTTTAAACTTGTTCGTATTTATCTTTGTTTCTGTTTATCAGAAAGTGGGGTGATTTGATATTCCTGTTTTTACCCCATAAAGATTGCTTCTTTCTTCTTCAACTGTTTGATTACTGGAATTTATATTTTGAGGTGATCTGATTTATTACTATGTCTGTGTCAGTGTGTCTAACTCTTTCAGATGCTCAAGTAAAAGTTGATTTTATGTGATGTGTAACTTGAAACTTGATTTTCTGTAAATTTATCTGTACGTGAATCAGGATTGGAACATTCTTAGTGTGCATTTTATCTTTGTCTTTCAAGATTGAAACTTCATCTCCCTCAATTTCAATTTATGTAGCACTATTTCCTTATTAGGTTACGAAAAAAAATGACACATTTATATTTGAAAATGATTAAATGAGAAGCTTTTATAGCCACACAAATGCTAATGTTATAGCCATATATATGGCATGTTATGTTTAAGATCACAAGTTTCTAAAGTCTTTGTTTTTTTTCTTCCTAAAACTCCATGCCGAGTCAAACTACGTTAGAATGAAGGGCGTAGTGTTTGATTGAGGTTCCTAATATTGAGTTGCACTAGTATTAGTCTCCATCTTCCTGTAGAAATCTTCAATCTCGATTGTTTTTAGCTTTTATATGTTTTTTCTTACAGTTCTAGTTGTTCTTAGTATCTGATTTTGGATTTGTGATAGATGCAAGCACTATAGGAGAAGATGTAAGATTAGAGCCCCTTGCTGCAATGAGGTCTTTGACTGCCGCCATTGTCACAATGAAGCCACGGTAACTTTGATTCGCCAATCTCTTGAACTTACTTGATGGTGACTAATATATTCTCTGTCTAATGAAAGTTAATCATTTCTCCTGTGTTTGTTTCAATAGAGCATGTTGCGTATTATATTTGATCGGCATGAACTAGTTCGACAGGATGTCACACAGGTTATATCTCTGCTATTTCCACTGCTAGTTATTCATCTGTTACACTTAATTCTTGAAGAGTTGTTATGATATGAGGTATGTTTCCTTTTGGTACTTCAGGTCATCTGCTCGGTTTGTGATACAGAACAGCCAGTACGTGTCTTTTTACTTGAATTCACTCCTCTTTCTCTGTTTTGGTATTACTGGAATTGATGCTACAACGTCCTTTCTATTTCAAATCCAGGTCGCTCGCCTTTGTACAAATTGTGGTGTCAACATGGGAGAATATTTTTGTGAAGTGTGCAAATTCTATGATGATGATGTAATATACAGAGCATTTTACTAATATGAGATTTAACTCGTTTACCTTTAAACAAGGCAATCCCATAATTTTTTGGGCTTTAGACCCTTTAGCCATTACCTTTCGAAATACTTATTTCCGGACTCTCCTGTTACAGGTAGACAAAGGACAGTTCCATTGTGATGATTGTGGAATCTGCAGGTTAGCGTACAGCATATCGCAGTGCATTTGTTACTTTTTGGTAAAAGTATCTTCTGCTTTGGAAGTTCCCGGTCTGACATTTATTCTTTGCACAGAGTTGGTGGTCGCGAGAACTTCTTTCATTGCAAGAAGTGTGGTACATACGCATCACAATTTCCGATCATTAAGATTCGAGGCTTTGTAGAAAATTCTGTTTTCTTTTTCTCATATTTTTGGTGATTCTTTACCTTGGAAGTATACATGCTGAAATGTACCATGGTTAATGTTAAGATTTTGTTTACACCGTCGAGGCATAAATGTTGTTGTAAGTGATTATGCCCTGGATATTACTGTAATACAAATTACATTTATATATTTCTTCAATTTTACATATCTCTGTTGTTTTTCTCCCTTCAAATAGTGGAATGTAGGAGTGTCCGCAATGTTTCCAGAGTTCTGGTTGTGCAACTATGTTTTGATGCTTTATTTGATTGTGCTTATTGAAAATACCAGTTGTGACCGAGCTTTTGCTTTCTTATATCTGCTGTCTAATTAGTTGGTTGGATAATGCAAATAGAGAATCTACAGTAAGTGCACTATTTAAATCTTTTCAATTTCATTTTTGTTGCTCATTTAGAGAAGTTACAAATTGTATGGTGATATCACTTTCTTCTTTGTGATTTCGTGTTGCACACAGTGGGCGCTCACATAATGTTGTGGCTTCTTCATTCCTGTTGTTTGGTACATTTGCTTCTTCACCTAATTAACGCTTTCATTCTGCAGGCTCTTGTTATTCAGTTAGTCTGCGTAATAACCACTCGTGCGTGGAGAACTCCATGCGGCATCATTGTCCCATTTGTTATGAGGTATGTTACGTAATTGCTGTGGATCCTGCCTTTAAATGTTCTTGTCATTCATAATGCTCTAATTCTTTTAATGCAGTTTCTCTTTGATTCTCTGAAAGACACAAGTGTAATGAAATGTGGGCACACAATGCACGCTGAGTGCTACCACGAGATGATAAAGCATGACAAGTAATCACTTAGTGTTTATCTATTTATGCTGTTTTTTGAGTCTCCGTTAAATGGAAGGAAAACTTTTATGTTTACTGACTTTTGTCTTTTTTAACTCAGATACTGCTGCCCTATATGTTTTAGATCAATTATAGACATGTCAAAGGCTTGGATAAGAATGGATGAGGAGGTAGGTTAAAATTTTACCCTTCGGGAAATTGGTCCACGTCCAATTTCCTCAGAGTGTTTGCTTGCATGCTTAATCAACTTTTTCATAGCTGATTACTGTTTTTGTCATATTCTAGAACTTTTTCTGTTTTTAAATAACCGGACCATAGAACAGATTTAGCATTACTACTTGCGAGTTTTACTATATCCTTAATTGTCCTATTGCTTGAGTATGCATAATCTTTTTCATTGAAATCGTGTGCATGCTTAATGACTTGAGAACAGCTTCAGCATTAGTACATAATTTTTTGGAGGACTTCAAGACCTTTTTTAGCCTCTCTTTTCAGTTTGCCTTGGTATCACAATCTATTCGATTATTTTTTTTTTGGGGGGGGGGTGGGTGGGTGTTGAACAGCTGCACAATTTCTCTTTTCCTCTGTCCCTAGCTGCCATAAATATATGTTAAATTGTTAACCACCCGTTGCACATCTGCTGGCAGTCTCAAGGTTTTGGTTATGATTGTTCCGGTACTTTTTTAGTTGGTCTGCATGCTTAATTTTTTCCTTCTTGTAATTTTCAGAAGAAGGTTTAAGGTTTCTCTAAATCTGATTTTCAAGAGTGCTGTTTACACTCAGTCCTACCTTTAAACTAAAAAAAAAATTCTTTTCAGATTGAAGAGACAATCATGCCTGAAGATCTTAGATATAAGAAGGTACTGCCTTTTACCCCATATTTGTTACATGTATTTGTTTTGGGTTTTAATTGCATAGGGGCCCCCCAAGGCGGGTTCGATGTTTAATTATCCACAGAGTCTTAATGCATGTAGAAGTCCATGCTATTGTCTTCATTTACAGGCTGAACCTACTTATGGTGTTGCTTAGCTCATCTAACTTGTTTACTTGCAGGTTTGGATTCTGTGTAACGACTGTAATGACACAACTGAAGTATTCTTCCACATTATCGGGCAGAAATGCGAACACTGTCAATCATACAACACTCGTATGATTTCACCTCCTGTTCTTCCCCAATAACAACTATCTACTCCGGAAAAAAATGATTGTTTGAGCTGCGGAACCAAGTGCTGTGGTCTCATCTTCCTTATTACTAATTGTTTTGTGCCATTTCTGTATTGATTCATCGCCATTGCATCATAACTCAACTTCACTTGCAAGCATTTGTGACATGATTCTTTCTCCAAAGATGTGTGAGTAAAACCCAACTGATTTGATTCTGGACTATGTATACCATGTACACATATATTGCTATAGCATTTCAAGGGACTGCTTTTGAGCTTCAAATATGAAAATGAAACACATTTATTTAATACTGTGGATTTGATTCCATCTTCCTCTGCATGTTTAGTTTAGGTTCTGTAACCATGCCAAACCTGATGGTTGGTATAGAAATATGGATGTTGAATATCTATTGAATCTGCTCAAAATGTGAACAAATCAGAGGGACACAATCATTTTCTGCTACCCAATTTATATTTCATTCTTGGGTTACTATAGACTTAGAAGAATTCCAATTCAAAATTGCAACCTTGTAATTTCAGCAGTACCTGAAAGTATAGCAAAGTTGCTCCATTGAAAGGTTTATGAACTCGTTAAGTTTCAAGATTGTGAAAACCTTTCCAACTTATTGATTTTAACATCTGAATTCCATGGAATTAAAGTAAAAGTTACCAACCTCAGTAGTTCCAGTTGACTCTCTTAGCAATAAGATCACGTTGAGTTTGACTCTTAAATTAATCATCCATAAATTTTACACAATATGATGAACTTCCGCATGTAGAGATTTATTGAGAATTAAAAGATAAGTTGCAACAAGGGCATTTTAGACAATGCACACTCACACATGTGATTTGCACGTGAGTGTTAGTTAAGCTGTTAGAAGACTGTTAAATACTGTATTAGGCATGTACATTGATATCAGAAATAAGAAATCAATTACCTCTTCTTTTCTCCTTCTTCATTCTCTGAATTCTCTAGAAACTAGGGTTTAATTGTTCATGCAAACTTAGAATCTATCATGGTATCGGAGTGGGTTGATGTAAATCCCGTAAGATCTGAACATCGAATACTGTTAGAAGCTTCAATTTGATCGGTCATGGGAGAAACAACGAGTCTTCAAATTGATCACAATCATCCTATGTTTTTAGCATCTACAGACACGCTTGGAGTTGCATTGCACGATATCAAGCTCACAGGACCTGAAAATTATGGTTTATGGAGCAGATCGATGCGAATGACACTTTTGGTGAAGAACAAGCTAGGTTTCATTGAAGGAACTTGCTTGAAAAGCTCTTACAAAGGAGAATTGGCGAATCAATGGGAAAGATACAACGCAATGGTTCTTTGATGGATAGGATACACAGTATCTGCAGAATTACAACTGAGTATCATCTATGCATCAAATGCAAAGACAGTGTGGAATGAGTTCAAAGAGAGGTGTGATAAATCTAACCTTACTCGTTTTTACCTTCTGTGGATACAAATTGGATCATTAAAGCAGGGTACTGATTCTGTAACATCGTACTATACGAAATGAAAGACCTTTGGGATGGAATAGATCTGCTAGTTCCAGCACCTGGTTGTGATTGTGAAGAGACTAGGCCCTTCATTGAACAATTTAAGAATTTACGTTTACTGCAATTCCTAATTGGACTTAATGAAAGCTATAGCCAAGTAAGAAGTCAGATATTGCTGAAGACACTAGTGTTGACTGTAAACCAGGCTTATGCTTTGGTTATTCAAGAGGAAAGCCAACGTGAGCAAGGTGTGCTTGAAGTGAACAGGGAACCCTTGACTATGATGGCAGGACAAAATCAAAGATATAAGGCTAAGAAGATTGGGATTGTTTGTGAGCATTGTGGATACAAAGGACACCTCAAGGAAAATTGTTACAAAATCATAGGATATCTTCCTGATTTTAAAATCAAGAAGAAACAACAGGGCTAAGGAAAGTCAGAAGAGACTACAAGTTCTTCTCAAGGACAACAACTGGGACAATTTTTCACTGTAAGTCAGTACAAGCAGATACTAGATCTTTTGAACAAAACACTTCCAGGTGAAGGTCATGCACTTATGGAAGGTATAACCACATTATTGTCCAATGTATCCATCTGTGAATGGATAATAGATACAGGAGCATCTCATCATATTACATGTAATAATGAGATATTATCTAACTTAGAGGATATTAAACAACAAGGCAATCATAAAGTGCAGGTTCCAATAGATAGTAAATGTTCAGTAACACACAAAGGAAATGCATCTATCCTAAGAGGATGTGAATTAAAGGATATCTTATATGTTCCTGATTTTAAGTTTAACCTGTTGTCAGTCACCAAATTGACCAAGGAATTGAGGTGTTGTGCCCTATTCTTCCCTGACTTTTGTATGTTGCAGGGTCTTTACAATGGGAAGGTGATGAGGATTGGTAGAGAGGACTGTTGACTTTATATACTAAAGTGGAGAGACAAGCCTGTAGCAGCAATGGTTACCAAAGGGAATGATGAATGCAGTCTTTGGCATATGAGATTTGGACATCTATCAATAATAGCAATGAAGCATATTTCTGCTTTGAAGAATAAAGTAGTAGATAGCCTACAGGACAACTGTAAAGTATGTACTTTAGCTAAGCAAAGCAGATTGAAATTTCCTCTTCGCAGCAGTAAGACTGATTGTATTTTTCAGCTTATTCATCTTGCTGTTTGGGGTCCTCACAAATTGCCTACATATGATAGAAAATATTATTTCCTTAGGATTGTGGATGATTTTAGTAGGTATACCTGGGTGTGCTTATTGCAATCAAAGTCTGAAGTTTTAACAGTGCTGAAAGACTTTCTTATAATGGTAAAGACTCAATTTGACATGAATGTGAAAGTGTTAAGGTCTGATAGTGGGAAAGAGTATTTTTAATTCTAGCTGTAATGAGTTGTTAGCATCTTTAGGTATTGTGCATCAATCCAGTTGTCCCTACACACCCCAACAGAATGGGGTGGTGGAAAGGAAACGCATGCATATACTTGAAGTAGCTAGAGCATTAAACCAACAGAATTCTATCCCTAGCAGGTTTTAGGGAGACTACATCAAAAAAGTTGTATACTTAATCAATAAATGACCTACATCTGTATTACATGGAAAGTCTCTTTATGAGATTTTGTATAACAAACTACCTGCTATTGATCACTTGAAGGTGTTTGGGTGTTTGTGTTTTGCTAGCAATTTACCAAAGGGAGATAAGTTTGCAAAGAAAGCAAGAAAATCAGTCCTCATAGGGTACTCAGAAGTCCAGAAATGGTATAGGCTATTTGACTTGAAACTAAATCTATCTTTGTAAGCAGAGATGTTAGCTTTAGAGAACATATCTTTCCTTTCGGAGAAAATACAACCACTATAGAAGACTGCTTTCCTACCCAAATAATTGTGCCATTACAACCTGATTACTCATCATCAATTTCTACCTCTATTTTAAAGGCAGAATTGGAACTCGCCCGGTGCTCGATCCGGGACGGAGCACTCGTACAATGCCCCTTGGGCTTATAGTGGGGCTTAGTTCCGTGAGACTTACGCCTCAGCATCGGGACTTACGCCTTGGACATGCCCAATGCCCAGCGTATTAGGCTCGTCTAATAGAATTTTATGCAATGTATGTAACTAACCTTGTAAATCCTCAATTTTTTTTTATAAATCATCGACTATTCAAAATTACTTTTTTCTTAATCATATATCATTAAGTTGAGAGTATTTTATGTCATAATTGAAATAAAAATTATTACACGTTATCCACTAAGACTACTACGATAGTTAATTTTATATAAATCTTTCATTTAAAAAGTACTTATTTATTAACTTTTATTATGTCTTTACTATATAATAGTCCATATTTTTTTATAATTCATTTTCTAAATATTATTTTTTTCACGTTTACGAGATATAATACTTATTAATATACTAGCTTAGTATTAGCTAGTAACTATTTATAAATAATTAGTTATCATGGTATTGTATGGTGAATAATATTTTACTTTATTAACTTGTTGAAACTTAAAAATAAATGATGCTAGAGAATCATATTTAAATTGTGAATTATATTTTTATATAAATTCTCTTTCAAATAGAAAGCATATTAATTAAAAGGAGTATTTTAAGAAAAATATCAAATTATAATATCAAAATCTTTCAAGATTCATTACTCCTTAAGAGATACATATAAGATTTCGTATCGAATACATTACTTTTGATGTTTGAGTTGTAACGACGTTGCAGCTAATTTGCATATTATGATATATGTCATACTTTTCGTATTATTCATAGTTGAATTATAATTTATAAATATTTTAAATAGATTATTTTTTTATAATTTTGTGATTTTAATGTAATTTTTATAATTATTTTTTATTTTATACTATCTTAAAATTCTTGAAATTAGTAAAATTTAAAGATATGTGAGACTTACGCCCCATGTCTTAGGGCTTACGCCTCGCCTCGTCAGAGGTAAAATGCCTTGCCTCATGCCCCCGCCTTTTAAAACATTGGTTTCTACTACTGATCCACAAGAATCATACCCCAGTATAGCCACAGATGCTCCCATTGCACCATAGACAATAATCCAGTCACATGAGATATCACTACACCTGTTGCAGAAATACTGTATATTGATCCTACAACTCCAGATACAGAAGAAATTGAAGTTGAGCATGAAATGCAAGATGTTTCGGCTGAATTTCTCCCAAACAATGCACCATAGATTAATTACTATTTCTCCTCACACAAGTAGGCTGGAACCTATTAATGATCAAGGTTCCAGGAAGATCAACAGAACATCAAAACCTCCAGTTTGGCTAAAGGATTATCAGACCACCAAGAAGTTCATTGGTAGTGCTTATACCCCTTATCTAACACTTCGACTTATGCTAATCTCACAACAGGTTATCAAGCATATTTGAAGGCTTTTTTAGTTGAAGTTGAACCCAGTACTTTCTAACAGGCTTCCAATGACAACAGATGGGTTATGCTATGCAAGAGGAGATCAAAGCACTTGAGGACAATAATACTTGGGAGATAGTGGACTTACTAGCTAGGAAGCATGCCATTGGATTAAAATGGGTATACAAAATCAAATACAAGACTAATGGAGAGGTAGAGAGATACAAGGCAAGGCTGGTTGCAAAAGAATATAATAAAAAAGAAGGGCTGGATTACCATGACACTTTTTCCCCTGTAGCAAAGATGGTCACAGTTAGGACCATTATCAGTATAGCTGCTGCCAAAGGATGGATTTTGTATCAAATGGATGTTAGCAATGCCTTCATACAATGAGATATCTATGAAGAAGTTTATATGCAGATGCCTCAGGGATTTCACAAGCAGGGGGAGTTAAAAGTGTGCAGGCTTATGAAATCTCTCTATGGTCTCAAACAAGCATCCAGACAATGGAACATAAAGCTCACTGGTGCATTTAATCAGAATGGCTATAAACAAAGTGCATTTGATCACTCCTTATTCACAAAGCACCAAGGAGAAGAGGTGGTCATTATACTAATATATGTGGATGCTTTACTAATTACTGGGAGCTGTTCCAATCTAACAAATGATGCCAAGACAATATTGCATAGTAAGTTCAAAGTTAAGGACTTAGGCGCATTAAGATACTTTTTGAGAATTGAGGTCTCAAGATCAAAGAAGGGGATCCTACTCAATCAAAGAAAGTATACTTTGGAATTAATTTGAGAGACATGATTGAGTGGTGCAAAGCCAATTGCAACTACTATAGAGTTGAATAAAAAATTGACAACAGTGGAATATGACACATGTATTGGGAAGACAAGAGATTTAGAGTTAGAAGACAAGTCAGCTTATCAAAGATTGATAGGAAGGTTGTTATACCTAACTATCACTAGGCTTGACATAAGCTTTTCAGTACAAACTTTGAGTCAATTTATGCAAAAGCCCAAACAATCACACATGGAGGGAGCATTGAGAGTGGTGAGATACATCAAGGGAGCACCATGCATGGGGTTATTGTTGGAAGCAGGAGCCATTTATCAACTTAGTGCGTACTGTGGTTCAAATTGAGCCTCATGCCTCAACATAAGGAGATCTGTGACAGGTTATGTCGTGAAACTAGGCAACTCTTTGATTTCATGGAAATCAAAGAAGCAACCTACAATGAGCAGGAGTTCAGCAGAAGCTGAATACAGAAGCATGGCTGCTGCAACTGCAGAAATCACATGGTTGACAGCAATGTTGGAAGACTTAGGGATCAAAGTGTCTAAACCTATCTCTCTGTTCTGCGATAACAATGCAGCCATTCAAATAGTTGGGAATCCAATATTTTATGAGAGAACAAAGCATACCGAGATAGACGGTCACTTTGTAAGAGAGAAGATCAAGACAGGGCTTATAAATCCATGTTATGTTTCTTCTTTTTTGCAATTGGCTGATCTCCTAACAAAGGGGTTGACTGCTGCACAACAGTTTCTTAGTATCCAAGCTTGGTGTGTTAGATATATTTCACCCTCCAGCTTGAAGGGGAGTATTGAGAATTAAAAGATAAGTTGCAAGAAGGACATTTTAGACAATGCACACTCACACATGTGATTTGCACGTGAGTGTTAGTTAAGCTGTTAGAAGACTGCTAAATACTGTATTAGGCATGTACAATGATATCCGAAATAAGAAATCAATTACTTCTTCTTCATTCTCTGAATTCTCTAGAAACTAGGGTTTAATTGTTCATGCAAACCTATAATCTATCAAGATTTATATGGCCTGCTGTGAATCTAGGGAAGGTAAAGAAATAAAAAATTATTTCCCTTGTTTGTTTCCAGATCAGAAAAAAAATCCACATCTTTTAATCTCTTGACAAGTTGACTTCTATTTTCTTCTTCATTAGTCCAACAAAAAAAAACAAAGACAACATTTGATATTCTCACTTTCTCTTTTATTTTCTCTTACCTTACCTAGTTTAATCCAATTATATATAACCTAAGGTAAAGTAAGTTGCTTGTTCCTAATCCTAGTGCTGAAATCACATCTCTAATATTTCTTGAAAATGATAAAAATGCACCACAGTTATGAAAGACGATAACCTTAGGTTAAAAATTTCTTATAAAGCAGTCTTTCCATTTGGTACGAAGGATAGGAGAAAGGAGAAGGGAACTGTGATGAGTTTGTGGGGGAGAGGAGGGTGGTATTGGCCAAATGCCGAGTACCACTACACTCACTACTATTTCGTGACAACATTGATATGCACTTTACATACGTATACACTCATTACTATTTCGTGACAATATTCATATGCACTCTACATACATACGTATGTAGACATACGTATTGTACATTTATATAAGTTACATACGTACAAGCATTACACACTGCACACACATGCATGATCAGGGGCGGATTTAGGGGAGCGGAAAGGGGTTCACCAAAAAATTACACTGTATATATAAGGCAAAATATGTTTTTTTAGTTCTATATATTAGGTTTTGAATCCCCTTGACACAAACCAAAAGCATAGCTTAGTAGCCAAGAGAGCTATGATCTTTTTCAACTTTTTTCTTTTTTGAAACCACTTAGCGAAAATCCTGCCTCCATCACTATACATGATGTTGGGTAAGCAATTGTAATAAAAAATTTAAGCTTGATCTTTGTTCTTTTTTTAATTTTCAAGGTATCAAAATGTAGTCAATTCGCACACTATCTACCTAACAAGATCCTTAATTTCTCCAAAGATGGTAATAATTTGTTGATTTAGAAATTCCTACTCTGATATTTAGACTTTATTATGTAATCTTATCATGCTTCTGTTTTTGGTAAGTTGTTATGACTTTTCCATAAATTAAAATACCACAAGGTGCATTCGTATAAAAACAAACACCAATTAAGTTCTTTCCTTTTCCTTTTTGGTAGGTAACTACTAGCAATGAGATCACTTAATTCATTGCTTCCTCTATCTATAAAACATCTAAAACTAAAGTAATTTCAAACAAAGAAGAAAAAACTTGAGAGCTTTTCCAATGGAGGAAATACAAGATACTAATACTACATCTCTTAAGCTTCTAATGGTTCCATGGTTAGCTCATGGCCATGTAATTCCTTATTTAGAGCTAGCCAAGAAACTCTCCAAAACCAATCTTTTCTTCATATACTTTTGTTCAACACCTATCATTCTTAATTCCATCAACCAAGAAAATCTTGCAAAAAATATCCAACTCATAGAATTCTCTTTACCATCATCAACACAACTTCCTAGCCATAACCACACCACCAATGGCCTACCAAAAAACCTCCTTTCAACCTTAATCCAAACTTTTGGAGGAGCTACTTCAGCCTTTGCTAAAATTCTTGATTCCCTCAATCCGGATTTGCTTATTTTTGATGGTTTTCAACCATGGGCACCAGAGCTTGCTTCTTCAAGAAATATTCCTGCTATTCATTTCCTAATAGTTGGCGCTGCTTCTATTTCTTTCTTCTATCACCATTATTTGTATGTTGGCACAAGAAACTTTCCATTCTCAGCAATTTTCCTTAAGGATTATGAGGCAAAACAACTCCAACACAACTCCCTCGGACCAAATGTTGCTTTCAATGGGGTTGAAAAATCCCATGATATTATTTTGATCAACACTTGTAATGAAATTGAGGGAAAGTATGTGGATTGTCTCTCAACTCTAAGCAAGAAAAAAGTCCTACCTGTCGGTCCACTTATTCGTGAAATGAAAACAAGTATGGAGAATGAGGTAAATGACTCCAAGATTATACAATGGCTAGATAACAAGGATCAGTCCTCTTGTGTTTATGTTTCATTTGGAAGTGAATATTTCTTGTCCAAAGAGGAAATTGAAGAAATAGCTCATTGTTTAGAGCTAAGTGTGTTGAACTTCATATGGGTACTAAGGTTTCCATTAGGTGAAGAAATTAACATTGAAAATGTGCTACCAAAAGGTTTTCTTGATAGAGTTAAAGAAAAAGGTGTAATTGTGGAAAAATGGGCACCTCAAGCAAGAATTCTTGAGCATGCAAGTGTTGGGGGATTTTTGTGTCATTGCGGATGGAATTCTATACTAGAAAGTTTACATTTTGGAGTTCCTCTTGTAACCATGCCTATGCACCTTGATCAACATACTCATTCAAGAATGGCGGTCGAGCTAGGAACAGCTATGGAGGTTGTGAGAGATGAAAATGGGAAACTGAATAGAGAAGAGACAGCCAAAGTGATAAGAAATGTGGTGATGGAGAAGAATGGTGGAGAAAATGTGAAGGCAAAGGTAAGAGAATTGAGGAACATGATAAGAGAGAAAGGAGAAGAAGAGTTTGATCAAGTGGTTAATAGGTTGTTGCATCTTTGTACCAAGAATAAGCAATGAACACAAGATGGCATAAAAAAAGAACGGGTATTTTTTTTGGGAGGGGGGGAGGGTGTTTGGTGTTTGATTTTTGAATTGAAATGCACTTTTTCTTTTTGTTCTGGAAATTTGTGGTGCTTTCTTACCTTAAAATGAAAAAGAGATTTTATTAATATTGCAGCTAGCGCCCTCTTACCTATTTCACATTCTAGCCTATGTCTTCATCCTAGATTCTTCGCGATAGAGTCCATTTTTCTCTTAAAAACCTAATTTTTCGCCGGTCACCTTGGGAACTTAAGTTTATCCAATTCAAGTTCAAGATTGGTTACACCACGTCCATCGGGGTTGAGTTCACCGCCCCAAACTGAAAGTGAAAGAATTGACTATGAAAGACACATCGTCAAATTTTCAAGTTTTTCATGGTTGGAAGTGGAGGCGCTCTATCACCGGAGCAGCCTTCACTCATCTTGTCTCTTCTTACTTAATTTTGACTTTACAAGAGTTAATTCACCTAATTTTTGAAGTGATATAAAATGTGATTTAATTGGTTGTAACAGTAAGAACTTACATTGAAAGAAAATTGATTAAGATACAATTGATACTCGAAAATGAGTGGGGAACTTGTATTTACTGCACAAATGGGGCTATGCTTATGAAATTCCTTAGGCATATATACAAAGTTATAGATTCACAGAATTTCGTTTGGCTTGTGCATATGTTTTTATGTTGTCATTTCAATTCGGTTGACAAATTTAATTCATTTAGGATATCCTTTCTTTGCCTTAAAATCCTTTTCCTTAATGTTTTATTATCAATTATGTTTAGTAAATTATACATAAAGTAGACCAAAAAAAGGAAAGAAGAATGAGAAAGTAACCAAACTCTTTAAAAGTTTGAATAGAAGTTAAGATCAAGGTTAATGAAGTTCAGAACAAAATAGAGAAATAAATAACATCTCTTAGGTACAAGAAACATTGTCCAGATGTATGTATACATAATAGCATATCCATAGTGCGAAAAGAAAATAGAATAAGATAAAAATGGGAGCAACTCCCTTGTCATCCATTTTTCTTAAGGACTATGAGATAGGCAAGCCGAATGAGGTTTTGGAGAAATTGAGGCAACGCACCTCAATTTCCTATCTATTTGACCTGGAAAGAAGGTAATACCCGCTTGTTAGAGACTATGATACAGATGACTCTTCAGAGATCATCCAATGGTTAAACGAGAAGGATCCCGCTTCAACTGTCCTTTGGAAACAATGGATTGGAGATTGCACAATGGCTAGAGCTTAGCAATATCAACTTCATATAGGTAATCAGCTTTCCAGTTGGGGATAAAACAAGTATTGAAGAGACATTATCTCAAGGCTGGCTATCTTGTGGAGGGATGAGCAGAGCACCTAAGGCTAGAATTCTTGCTCATTCTGTGAGCCATTGCGGATGGAGTTCTGTAATGGACGGACACTATAAATTTCCTATTATTGCCATGCCACTGCAATTTGATCAATGTATAAATGCTCGGCTGGTGGGAATAGTTGATAAAGGAGGATGATGGTAGGCTTAAGGCGGAAGAGATAACTAGGGCGATAAAAGATACGATTGTAGAGTGAAGAAATAAGGATCAAGGTACGAACAATGGGCGATAAGATCAAAATGGGAGCAGATGAAGACATAAAGGGTGATTGAAGAGCCGGCAAAACTCTGTGAGAAGCATAAACAACAGGAATAATTGCTCCATCATGAAATGGCACATTGGGTTGAAGATTTGCATAGAAAAGAGGACAACATTAACTGAAACTTATACACAATACAGAACTACACAGTCCAAGGCATGATGGAATAAAATCACTCCCCTTTGTAACATCTGTGTTTTGCTTTCACTTTTTGAAATAATATCTAATACAACCACCGAACGATTTGTATGCATTTTCTTTAAATAATGACTTGTACAAAACCAGCAACAAGTGTTTCAAGTCTAAAAACTTGTGTATAGCAAAACTTGATGATTTTAATCATCTATCAACCAATGCCTATAAATCACAAAACCAATCCTAAACAAGAAGTAACTCTCTCTGAATATTCTCTACGATATCGCTTTTGTTATTTCCTATCATTACTGTAATTGTCAATGTCGCTATCCGATGGTCACTTACAGAGATATTAGCAGCCAAAACTTCAGCCTGATGCTTGTCAAGAACACAGAAAATCTTGGTCATCAGCCCTTGACTCAGCTGAAATTGGATCCCAAAAAATGCTAATCCTTTCGAGACAGTGACATTAACAGAGGAAACTCTGTTTCTACATTGAGATAAAGCTGGTTTATCAACCAAAAATGACTTCTTCAAATTCTCCAACCTCACTATTTCTTGCTCTAGGCGCTTGATGTAATCTGTAGACTCAGCTACAATGTTCTCTCTTGTTTCCTGAAATTTTCAAAAGCCAAGAAAGAATCAGTGACTTAGCCATTAATATATGCTTGTGGAAATATACTACGTATGTTGTTGTGTATATGCATCGCATTTTTATTTATGAATTTAGAATCTAAACAAAAAATGGATATCCAAATCATAGTCTAAGCCTCTAAGGAACTTACTGCCAAATTACATTTCAGGAAACGAATCTAATAATAGTTGAAATTGCAGATGTAACCATTCAGATTGCAACTTTTCGTTATATTTGAACACACACACACACACTCTTTACTGATATACACAGATGTCTAATTCTTCAATACATGACTTAAACAAACAGTCAGAATGAAACTGAGATAACCACAAAAAGGTAAAACAAATAGCATCAAACTATATAAGACCATTTAACATTACTCAAATAATTACGAATTTTGACAAAGAAAACTGAACCAAATTACAATACACAGATGAAGTAAAGGAAACCCAATTGGTGAATTGAAAAGCAGAAGAAGGAAAAAGGACCTTATGGACGTGGGAGAGAGTAGGGACCAAGGATTGAAGCACAGAATACATGTCAGCCATTTTCCTTCTTCCCTCACGTCCCTTCTGTATATTCATACTCTCATTCTCATTAATAGGACCTTCTTTTCTCTGCCTTTTCCCATAATTTAATGAGCTACAACCCACCATCTCGTTCGTAGTAGAAAAATCCGTCAATGGCGGAATACATGTGTCTTTGTACCCTTCCATTACACCCATAAATAATCTCTCTATTTCTTCCTCTTCTGTTTCTTCTTTCATCATTTCTTTCCACATTTCTCCTCCTCTGTTTTTTCCTCACTCAGCTGCTACTACTACTTTATTATATGATTATATATATGTGTGTATGTATATATAGGCCTCCCCCCACAACACACACAAACACACACACGCGCGCACAATAAATAAAAGGGAAGAAGAAGGGAGTTGGTTAGAATATATATGATATTTGCAGTTTTGCACCAACGAATGACAATCTTCTATTTGATTCTGTTGCAGTTGGGAATTTGTTTGTGTGTGGTATGTGTTTTTTGAGACTTGCATGGTGATTGATCAATTTATTGAATCTCAGCTGTCTGTTTTTGGATTAACGGTGATGATTGTTCTGAAAATCTTCAAGATTTACAGTGTGGTTGTGTTACTTGTGTAGTAAAAAATTGCTCATCTGCACTGCCCAAACAAACATCCATGTGGGCTGGAGGGTAAAGGGGTAGGGGGGGTATTGTACTTGGGCTGTAAGAAAAACTTTTATACTCTCTAACCTATTATAAGAATGGTGAAATCAAAATTTACTAACTATTTAAAAATTATATATAAAATTTTATATGAAAGATCACTATTTTTCTAAACAGATGGAGTGATATCTCTCATTATAAAAAACAGTAACTACTCTACTCTACTCTTTCTACTGTTTGACTATACTTGAGCATAAGCAAATGTTAATGATGGGGCCATATGATATTGGTAAAAACTTATGTTGTTGGCGCTAGCACTATCTTATTTTACCAGGTTAAATGAAGCGAGAATGTGTAATAATTGGGCATAGTTTAGTGAAATATCGCTAAAAACATATATTATGTATTTATTGAGTTTAGTCATATAGACATTGAGAGTGAGTTAAAGTTTTTAGAAGTGTCTATTAGTGATGTACTTTATTCCTTTTTTTTGGGTATAAGGTTATTACAAAAATAACCTTATAATATTAAGCATAATAAATTATAATAAAAGAACATAACCGGAATTTTAAATATTAGCCTTATAATTCTGTTAGTTTTAGGACATAATACTACACGTTAGGAATCCTATATGATTACCTTTAATAATCCTATTTGTATAATTACTTTGGGACTGTCTAATTCATATAAATTTGGACAAGTAAATATATTCAGCCATATAATCCTATTACTAATTTAATATGAATACGTATTATAATGTCCTATCACTAATTTAATTTTAGAATTTATTATATTTTCCAAATCCATTTAAACAATGAGAGACTATATTATCATAAAAATATAAATACAATATTAATATGTCAAAATAGCCCTAAAATATTAAACAGAAAAATTCATAGAGAAAGAACATAACTGCAATAACCTATTTTTTGGATTGCAATATCTTCTATGCTAATTTATAATATTTAAGATTTTGAAATTCATAAAATTTTATCTATTAAATTCTTATTAAAAATATGTAGGAAGGTTTAATAAAATTAATTTTATAAAAATCCTCTGTATCATCATTACATTATCACTCCATAATGTCCAATACGAAGAAAAATTAAAAGTAATATTAAATCGATTGCATAAAGAGTTGAAATTGAGAAAAAAATACCCCCACGATAATATATTTTTATATTATATTTGAACTATTTTCCTACTCAAATAAATTTTTAATTAATTTTTCATGTAATATTGAAAAATACCAATTATTAAACAACAATTAAGAAAATATTTAAGAATATAAATGTGTGAGAGAGAGAAAAAAATGGTTGATAAGAGTCAATACCACTAATAATTCTATAAACATGTCACGACCCCAACGACCCAGTCGTGATGGCGCCTATCGTGAAACTAGGCCAGCCGATACATTCACAATTAAATCCACATTTCCTTTAAAACTTAAGTAAAACCATTTTTCAACTGACATCCAATAAAGATATAAAGTTAAAATGAACAACACGGAAAATAATACAAGCCCGACCTCGGTTGTCACTAAGTCATGAACAAAATAGTACAACTATTCAAAATAAACCAAGACTAACATAATCTGAGAATAGCCAAAAAATACACTAAGAGGAAGATAAGAAAGTAGAAGGCGGGACTCCGATCGCTAGGCAGCTACCTCGCTATCACCAAGGAAAGTCCATAACTGAAATGATCAGCAACCGCTACCATCGACCGAGATACCTAAATCTGCACACAGGGTGCAGGGGGTAACGTGAGTACACCAACTCAGTAAGTAACAAGTCCAAACTATGGATTGACAGGTAATGATAAACCAAACCTCAACAGGTAATACAATTAAATTTTACAGAAAGTAGACATGCTTGCAATTCAAGTAAAAACTCAACAGTAACTAAATACAGTCTGAACAGCAGAGAGTATAAAGCTCGGGAAATCTCTATGTACCAATGCACAAATAGTATGATATATGTCTTGTGTACCTCCTCTCACAAGTGTAACGACCCGACCGGTTGTTTTGAGTACCAGCGCTCCGTTCAGTAGTCGGAGGCCATGAACAGCTTCATTTTAGGTATTATGACTTGTACGCGTGGTCAGAATTAAATTTCAAGAAGTCCAGAGTTGATTTGGGAAGAGAATTCCCATTTCGAAAGCTTAAAGTTGAAAGAATGAGCTAGGATTTGAATTTCAAGTAAACGACCTCGGAATCGGGATTTGAAGGTTCCAGCAGGTTCGTATGATGATTTTGGACTTGGGCGTATGTCCGGATTGGGTTTTGAATAACCCGGGAGCGTTTTGGCGCCTATTGTGGAAGTTGGCGTTTTAGAAGAAATTTCATAAGTTTGGCTTG
>MU780887.1:32956-63919 GCA_026770625.1 Nicotiana glauca
CAGTGGTCGGGATTTCGGGTTCGAGTTCGGTGTTCAGTGTCCGGGATCTAGGGTCCGGGTCAATTTTTGGTTGTCAGGGATCGGGGTTCGAGGTAGGGGTCGAGAGATCGGTGGACGGGGTTTTGGGTTCGATTTCGGTGTTTAGGGTTCAGGATCCGGGGTCCGAGATCAGTTGTGGTTGTCATGGTCGGGGTCCAAGGTGGGGGTCGAGGGGTCTGTTGTCGGGAGGCAAGCAGGCAGGTGGGATTGGATGGTGGGCCGAGGGTGAGGGAGGTGAGCCGGGGAGTGGGACTAAGGACGGGGGTTGGGCTAAACATCCTTAATCATCACTATGTTACCACTTTTGAAGAAATGCCTTAATTTGTCTTCCTCAGATACTGAACATTCTTGCACAATATGGAATTCCCATGGAAGGTCCAAGCTCCCTTCTAATTCATCGACAAATTGAAGCGTTGAAACATGCATTTGCACTGAGGATGAACCTCGGCGATCCAGATTTCATTAACATTAAAAGCGTCATAAACAATATGCTGTCAACTGAATTTGCAAAACAGTTGAAAAGGACCATATATGACAACATGACTTTCAGTCCCAATCACTATGGTGGCAAGTAAGCAACTTTAACTAAGACTTGATATATGCTCTCTCTTTTACCTTATTTATATTATCATATCTTGTAATCCTATATCAGAAAACTTGTATTGTTTTTTGCTAGAGTGAGTGCTATATTCAAATGTAACAATTTTGACAAACCTTTGATCTCAAATAGGTGGAATCAAATCCATGATCATGGTACCAGCCACATGTCCATCATAGACAGTGATCGAAATGCTGTTTCGATGACTAGCACTGTAAATGCTTACTTTGGTGCAAAATTTCTGTCACCAAGTACAGGGATTGTTCTTAATAATGAAATGGATGACTTCTCAATTTCTGAAAAACGTTCCGAAAATGTTCCACCACCAGCACCTGCAAATTTTATCCGTCCGGGCAAAAGACCATTGTCATCAATGGCACCTACTATTGTTCTCAAGGTAAAGATTCAGGTTTTGACGAACATAGCGGGAGTTTAGTGTACCAGGCTGCCCTTTAATTCATTGACGAACATACTTTACAATAGGGGATTTTGTTAAACCTTACTTGTAATAACAGGGTGAACAACTAAGAGCGGTTATTGGTGCAAGTGGAGGAGCAATGATTATTGCTGGTACAACCGAGGTTTTTCTGAATCATTTTGCAAGGGGAATGGATCCCTTCTCTTCTGTAATGGCTCCAAGATCTTACCATCAGGTACTTATATTATAATAACCAATTGTTAGTATCATAGGCGGATCCATGATTTCAATAGAATGGGTGTACTATTGTGAAGAGGTGGATCTAGAAGTTATATTTGACGGGTTTTACTTTAGTCTCTTATCATGAACCTACTACACTTTTGAAATTATAGGTTCAAAATTATATTTATATTTATACTCCGTGTCGAAAACAAGACCGTTCGGAATAGAATTTAAACTGCCAATTTCACTTGTAGAGGTGTACCCAATAATAATTGCACTATAGGTGTCTTTGAGCATTGGTGCACACATGTACTTAAGTAATTTTGAAGAAATATAATATTGTTATTCATGGTTTAGGGAGAGGAGTATGGGTTCACGTGAACCCATATCCATTAACCTAGGCCTCTGGTTATTATCATTGCAATAATCCAATATGGGCGATAAATAACAGAGAAGGCAAGATAAAATATTTGGTAGTCTTTGAATGATCATATTAATGGATATTCTCAATCTGGTTGAATACTGAATAGAATGATAAGATGCTTCTCATATTTCAAAAATTTGCTTTTAAATAAAATGGAGTTACTTCCAATTTTATGATTTTCAAGCTTATTGAACCTTCACAATATTGTTCTTTGCAGTTGATTCCAAATGTACTACAATACGAGAATTGGACGATTGTGACAGGCGACCACATAGAAGTTCCAGCAAAAACAAGAACTGCCCTGCAAAAGAAGGGCCATGTACTGCAAAGTATCGGCGGAGGGACAATTTGTCAGTTTGTTGTTCAAGAATTCAAGTCATCAAAGTTGGGGGAGCTTGTAGCTGTAAGTGATCCAAGGAAGGGCGGATTTCCCTCTGGTTTTTAGATGTACAATGTCGGACAAGGAGTTGTCGCTACAAAAGGATCCTACAACGAAAGCCATATATGACGGTACCATCTGATCATGTGTTATTTTTTCTTTTATACACAACTAGAAACTACCATTTGTCTAGCCTAGATGAATGCCATAGCTAGAAGCAGGGGCGAACACACATGGGAGGAAGTCATCCGACCGCTTCCTTGCAAAGAGTACTTCTTGGTTCACTGGCCAAGCTCATATGTTGGCTTGTAAAGGTCGTGGGTTTGAGGCTTGGCCTGAACATTCCTTTTGCAATAATATTCAACTAAACCATTCGGTCAAGGCTCTTCAGCTAATGGGAAAATGATTATATTTATTACTACTAATTTTTTTTTTTACTTTATGTAATACGACACCGTTTATAAAAAGTTTTACTTACGCCCCTGACTAGAAGGATGAGTTACCATTTAGAAGCTCTTATCTAGAAGGATGAGTTACCATTTAGAAGCTCTTATCGAAGTCGGAGCTAGGTTCAAGAAAGGGGGTTCATAAGGGAAGATTTTTTTCTGGTTGTAAAGGTGGTTCAAAAACTGTTTTAGGTCACGGGTTCAAATCCTAGTTGTGACATTATAATAATTTCTTGCATTGAACATCAGACTCATAATTGATTATGTCCTACAAAAGTGAATAATCTGCACTTTGTAACAGCTATAGACTCGTGTATTGAACGACAATTCAAGGAAATGGTCCCGGGGGCTCAAACCCGCGACCTTCGGTTCATAAGACTAACGCTCTAACCAACTGAGCTACGGGACCATTACTTTAACAATTAGTAAGATTATTATATAAATGAGTAATTACATTGTAATTCAAGGTCTTCAAGGAGATGGGAATGATTCTACCCCTGATTTCTTGATATTCTATACTCATTACAAGTCCTACAACATTGTGCAAACTTGCTCAAGCAATCCAATCGTCGAATTAACACCTAAAACCATGGATTCAACACCAAAACGCATGAAATCCTCATGAATACCCAAATTCCTATCTTTTCAACCGAATGTCCAAATCACGTCAAATCAGTCCCGTTTCTCACCAAATTTTACAGACAAGACTAAAATATTATACCGAACCTGTACCGGGATCCGGAACCAATATACGGGACCAATATCAATGCGATCAAGCATTTTTCCTCTTTATTAAACTCTTAGGATTTCAATTTAACAATTTTCAATAAAAATTCATTACTAGGGCTAGGGATCTCGGAATTCGATTCCGGGCATACGCCCAGGTCCCATATTTTCCCACGGACCTTGCGGGACCGTCAAATCATGAGTCCGGGTCCGTTTCCTCAAAAAGTTGATCGAAGTCAAACTTGGTCTTTTAGCTAACCATCCCTGCAAGTCGATAATTAGCTAAAGCAAGTACGGGAAATTTTATTTAGGTGAACGGGGTTCAAAAGACAAAACAACTAGTTGGGTCATTACATAAATCTGCTTCAAAGGTATTAATAACTTGGTAGAAGTTAACATACGTATAAAACTAATTTGCATTGCACACCACCTAATTATTAGTCAAATTTAATGAAAGAGATAATTCAGCAGATGATTAACTCAACCACTTCAAAGTCCTTGTCCTGAATAAAGAACAAAGGAAAATGTATTACTGGTACCAATATAAATCTTTTATCAATTCTTCGAAATTTAGAAATTTAATCCTCTTGGTTTTGATTTACATATTTTGTTCCTCAATATACACATTGTTATAATCTATCTCTGATTCTTATATGGAAGAAGAGCTTTTTGTTGGTAAAAGAAGTTGAATGCTCTATCCGTTTCAATTTATGTGAACTCATTTGACTGGGCACATAGTTTAAGAAAAGAGAGAAGACTTTTAAACTTGTGGTGTAAAATTAAGCACATATATTTTGTATGGCTATAAATCATTGCATAAAGGTAAATTATTTCCAAATAAGAAAAGAGATTATTCTTTTTGGCACGGACTAAAAAGAAAATAGGTTCACATAAATTGAAACGAAGGGAGTAGTATGTAATTGAGTAAGGGATGCCATGTGGGTTTTTAGTACATGAAAGTTGAAGTACATTGTAGGACACTCTTGGATTTTTGCTTCTCTATGATATAAATATATTTTCTTGCCGTTTCATGTCAACTACTTTTTTTAGAAAAATAAGTTTCAATGTGAAGTTGTTTTTAATCATCTCAGGAAGCTTTGTGAGTCATAGAGTTAATATAATTTTGTCCATCTCTTTGACATGTATTTCACTGGAAAATACCTGAAGTCATCTAATTTTGTTTCAATCCTCTATTCAAAAGTAAGGAATATATTTTTTTGTTGGTACTTTTGAGAAAAAAATAAAGGAATACATATTTTAAGAACAAAAAGCTGCATTTTTGACCATCTGATACTATTCTTCTTCTATGTATTGCTTAGAAAAGAAAAAAGACAAAGATATTTGAGCTTCATTAGTTCTTTTATTAATCTGGCATTATTGTCTCCTGCTAGGACTAATAACTTCTTAACAAAAGAACAAACATGTTTGCTCGACAAAATCGGAAGTCGAGATGAAACTTAGGCGGAGTTTATGGAGAGAAAATGAAAGAGATTTGACATGCTTATGGGATTCATGATATATGAATATTTATTATAGAGGATTTATCAAATTTTGTTGCTTCTTTTATTTTGCTTCTTGTAACTTCTCTAAACAATTATTGGGCCCGGGCTTAGCCCGTGCAACACCATACTAGTTTAAATATATGCAAGGACAAAGTTGTTGTCATTTTATGCTATAACTCTTGGTTATATTATTTCTGTTTTTAGTGAGATTGATATTTTGTTTAACAAGAAAGTGAAAAGACTTGAGATTTTTTTTAATTTAGAGATTGATAATATCCGGGAAGCTCCAGGGGAAGAAAAATCTCAAGCTGCTAAAGGTTTAATACTGCAGACTTGCAGTTAGAAATTTTTGGTTGGATAGTATCAATACCACGCCTTCGTCTAATTTTAACAGGAAAAATAAATCATAAAAGAGCAAAGGAGAATCAACATTACTGCTAAGAGATTATCAAGTCGAATACGGTAAATTTAATATTTTCACTAAATTTTGCTTTGACTTCTATTCCCAAACAGTGAAGATTATTAAGTATGTTTCATAAGTGACGGATTTATTTTTGAAGAATGATAAGAGAAGAGAAGTGTTGGGTAAGGGAGGTGGATGGTGTGAAGGGTCACATTATTGGAGCTTGGCTGACATCGTTAAATTAGGTGAACTGCTACTGACGCCCTTCTCCCAGCTAAGATCAAGAAGTTCAGTTCGACTCCTCTTACACACTTCAATTTTAGCTTATACCAGTGAAGAGGGAGCTAACTCACCAGTTGCAACTCTAGATCCGCACGAGTTGGAATCAACTTTGCCGGCAAATAGTGAGGATGGTGAGGATTTTCTGAGTTTGTGTGAATCACCCTTACCGGGAAATGGTGAGGATGGTATGCAGCTAGAATCTACTATTTTTCCCGGGCATGGAGCTGAGTCTACTACACAGGAAATTACAAGTGGAATTACACAACCTGCAAACAAAGAAGTTGTAAAATCTAGAAGAAATGCAAACAAAGAAAAAGCACCACACCCATATGCTCCACGTGTTCAAATAGCAAAATTGGCACAGAGTTTCCAATATAACATCAAGAATTTCCCCGTGGACAATCGTCATTCACAAATACAAAGGTTGCATATGATAATACCAAAAGGACATATACTTCAAATTGGGATACAGGCAACTTTGAGAAAGAAAAAAGAACCAGAAACAGATTGTCAAGACAATGAAAGGCCTTTGAATAAGAAGAAGAAACGATAAAAATTGCTCATGTGTAATTAATGTTTCAAGTTGGTGAGAATGCCACATATCACAGTGTTGCGGAACTTTATTCTAGATAAGTGGAAGAAGATGAAGAAGGAAGTCATAGTAGCAATATGGGGTACTGTAACAACCCAATTCACAACAATAAACAGAGACTTGTATATTATAATCACTGAATGAAGTTAAACTAAAATAGGAAATACTAATGGAATGAAGAACAACAATTAACTAAGAATTGAAGGAACAAGGAAAGGATAACAAGAATGGGATGAGGAGTACATAGAGAATTGGGGATGAGAAAACATAGACTTTTGCCCAAGCTGTTGACATAATTTGCATATTCCTTTTGCAGCACCTAATACTCTTTTTAATAGCTCAACTGCTCTCCCTTTCCCGGGGTCCCTGATAATAGGTGGATTTGACTATAATCACACCTTAAATAATTACCTTCTTGTATAGTTGTAATGCTAAAAGTAATAACAAAATGCTCTTATTAGTATTTTTTATGGTTTGCATGTGATATATGTATAATGAAGACTAAGGAGCAGTTTTGGAGTTAAAAAAAATGGAGAAAAGAGGCCAAATGTGTAAATTCCCAATAAAGCTACGCCCTGCCAGCCCTCAGGATTCAGAAAAGAAGTTTGGCCGCAGTTCTACCGCGACCGCGGTAGAACCGCGGTGGAAGGCAGCTTCAGAATTTTAGAAGTTCAGAGAGGGTGATTGGCCGCGGTTCTACCGCGACCGCGGCACAACTGCGGCAGGCGTAGAAAGTTCAGGGGTCAAAGTGCAAATACGAGATTTGTAGACCTAAACCCTATTTAAAACATTAGACTTCGCCCAAAAGAGGTATGTATTGATTTTTAAGGTTTCTTAGCAAGAAAAACCATTGTGAGAGAATACTCCAAATATTTTTCTTCTTTACTTTTGATTTTTAATGATGAATTCTATCTTAGCTTATTTACCCATAGCCATGAGTAGCTAAATTCCTTGTCTAATGTTTTGATGGAACCTATTGGGTGATGAACTTCTTGTTTATGTGAATACAAATTGCTAGTTTAATCTCTATTTGTTCAACTTCGTGTTTGTTGTAGTTAATTGACAGGATCCTCAATTAGCTGTGCCTATTTAGTGTGCATAACTTGGAAAAGAGTGCATATTTAGGTTATTGTTGAACAACACCACTCCTAGATTATTAGAGGAATCTATAATTGTGGGTTTAAAGGCGGGATTAGGGATAACGAAGCCTTGGGTGTAATCTAAAGTGAATCGTGCTAAATAAAGTAAGCTAGTGTATCTCGGGAGAGTGCAATAGTAAATTACTGTGATTACTCGGGAGAGATTTACGGTAAGATTAGCGTTCATGATTGATAGAGATGTGTTGGTAAATTTGTATGAGCATAAACAGAAGGGATTCCATCAATAGGGAAAATCATTACCTTAGCTTCTTCTCATTATTGTTTACAATCTTATTAGTTTAGTTTACAACTATTTAGTTACTTGCAAGCGTAGTTGTTAAAGAACATTCAACTGAGATTTGAATATTTGGAAAACTGGTTCTGAAGAATTCGTGGGTCTGAAGATAGTGGTTGATAGGTTAACTCTCTGTGGATTCGACCCTGGGTGTAATACTCGGGTTATATTTGCAACGTTCGCAGAGTCCTTTTTATAAGGCATAGTTGGGCGTGATCAAATTTTGGCGCCGTTGCCGGGGAGTTAATGGAATTATCAATTGCCATTGACAGAGATACAAAGATTCTTATTGAAGTCAGTTTTCTCTCTACCAAATTTTTCATTAAAAATTTAACGATTGTTGACTTGGTTGCTCAAGTGTATGCCTAGAAAG
This sequence comes from Nicotiana glauca, assembly GCA_026770625.1. Lineage (NCBI taxonomy): Eukaryota > Viridiplantae > Streptophyta > Magnoliopsida > Solanales > Solanaceae > Nicotiana > Nicotiana glauca. Next base: position 40,795 of record MU780887.1, read on the forward strand.
TCTACGAGGACTGGAGAACTACTTGAAGGACTCTCAGACCCCGAGAAAACATTCTGGGCATTGAACCGTGCCAACAAAAGAATTCAACAATCCCAACAAACACTCAAAATCAAAATTAACATGGGAGACGTAAAGGATCCCAACAGAAACGTCAGGAATGAGCAAGCTGTCTTAATTGCCAGGGAAGGGGCACCCCCTATGCCTGAGGGTGCATTATATGACTGGGCACAACCAACAACTGACAATTTGGCCACTGCCATTGTTGTGCCCGCAATACAAGCTGAACCGTTCCAGATCACAAACAATATGCTACACTTGTTTCAAAACAAGGGACTCTTTTCTGGGACACAAATAGAATATCCTCGGCAGTACCTGAAGAACTTCTTATCTATATGCAAAACACAAAGGTAACCCAACGTGACTCCGGAAGCAATCAGGCTATTATTGTTTCCATTCTCGGTGACAGGAGCTGCACAGGTTTGGCTTAATTCACTCCTTATCAACTCTATAGAAACTTGGGATGAATTAGTCAAGCAATTCCATAACAAGTTCCACCCGCCAAACAAAACTGCTCAACAAATTGATGAGATCGTAAGCTTCAAGCAGAAACCAATGGAGACGTTACATGAGACATGAGGCAGGTTTAAAGGAATGTTAGTTATGTGTCCTCACTACGGTGTTCCAGAACAGATGTTGGGACAACGGTTTTACATGGGGCTATCAGACAGCATGAAGAACATTGTAGATGCCTCAGCCGGAGGGGCGTTCTTGAGCAAGACTTGGAGAGAAGGTCAGAATTTGCTGGACAAAATGACACAAAATTTGGGATGGACAACTAGGAATGCACCTATCACTCTAGTGGTGCACTCAGTGCCTCTTGATCCTACTAATATTATGGCTGAAAATATGGCGACTCTCTTGACAAAGATGAGCATCCTCACCAAAAAGGTGTAGGAATCAGGGCAAAAGCAGCAGGTACATATAGTAGATACTACCAATGGGGGCTTATGCGCATCTTGCATTAACCAGCCAATTAGTACTCCTTGGAATGCAGAGCATGATCATCATCATCAACACCCTGAAGATATGAACTATGTGTCTAACTATGGGGGTCAGAGACAAGGAAATCAGAATTGGGGTCATCAGCCTCAGCAGTAGTACATGCCACCTCAGCCACAGTACAACGCCGGAAACATGGGAGGTATGAGACCCCCCAACAACATGGCACCGTATCCTAGACCACAGGGGTACAATAATCAGCAGCAAGTGTACCATCCACCTCAGCAACAGCATGGTGGAAGACAAGAAGATGGGTTTGCAATACTGGAAGCAATGATGCAGCAGGTTATTGGGTCCAATGCCAAGATGAATGAAAGAGTGGATGCACATGATGCAGCCATTAAAAATATTGAGGTACAAGTGGGCCAGATCTCGATGTCGCTGAACAATCGTCCTCAAGGGACATTACCTGCAGATACCCAAATCAATCCAAAAGATCAGGGCCCAAAGCAGCTGATGGCAGTGAGTCTCCGAAATGGTAGGGATCTAGATGTTGAACAAGAAAGAGCTCGAGGTAACATACAGGCTGAGAAACTCATTCCAGTGCCCATTGAGCTAGATGAGTCTACGGTATTGACAGAGGTAACAGTCCAGCCCACACCTGAAGAGAAGGATATGCAGCAAGAGACCGGGAAAGTAGATGAGCCAGTTGAAGAGCAAGTAGTTGAAATAATAGCTGAGAAAGAGAAATATCAAGTGATTGGGAAGAAAAGGCCTCCTGCACCACTCCCACAGAGGTTGGCCAAGCACCAAAAGGAGGAGCAGTACAAAAAGTTCTTCGAAATGCTCAAGCAAATTCAGGTAAATATTCCATTGATTGAAGCTTTAAAAGAGAGCCTGGGTATGCTAAAATGATGAAGGATTTGATGTCTCGAAAGTTTGACTTCCAAGACTTGGCCACGGTGACACTTACTCAGACCTGCAATGCAGTGGTATCTAGACCTGTAGCTGAAAAGTTATCTGATCCAGGTAGCTTTACAATTCCATGACTATAGGGAACTTCGCCTTTACTAAGGCACTTTGTGATTTAGGGGCCAACATCAATATTATGCCTCTGGTTATTTATATGAGGCTGGGCATAGGGAGAGCTAGACCCACCTCTATGTTGCTGTAGTTGGCCGACAGGACTGTGAAACATCCATTTGGGATCCTTGATGTTGTACTCATTCAGGTGGGGAAATTCGTATTCCCCGCAGATTTTGTAATCTTAGACTGCAAGGTGGATGAAGAAATTCCTATAATCTTAGGAAGACCATTCTTAGCCACGGGGAGAGCGTTGATTGATTGTGATACTAGGGAGCTCAAGATGAGGCTTAATGATGAAGAAATTATATTCAACGTGCAAAAATCTATGAGAAGACCAAGTGAGTTCGCAAATTGCTCTCTTATTGATTCAGTAGATGTAATTGTAGAGTCTGATGATGAGGTTCTGACGGCTGAGGACCCCCTTGCAGCATGCTTAATGAATTTAGATGAAGTGAATGGGGAGGATTTGGCGGAATGGGTGCATTGGAAGGTAGAGGGTCCTGGGATAGAAATCTAGAGTTTGAGCCCTCACACTTAGAAAAGAGAGAGACCCCTCCAGCAAAACCATCCATTGAAGAACCACCTAAGCTGGAACTAAAGCCATTACCAGCCCACCTCAGGTATGAGTTTCTGGGTCCCAACTCCACATTATCTATTATTATCTCATCTGGTTTGTTAGATGTGCAGGTTCAACAGCTTATACAGGTACTAAAGGAATGCAAAACTGCCATTGGGTGGACCATGGCAGACATCAAGGGAATCAGCCCCGCCTACTGCATGCACAAGATTCTGCTGGAAGAGGGGCACAAACCTTCTAGGGAACATTAGAGGAGGCTGAATCCAAATATGAAGGAAGTGGTGAAGAAGGAAGTGATAAAGTGGTTGGATGCGAAAATCATCTTACCAATTTCTGACAGTAGCTGGGTTAGCCCAGTTCAATGTATGCCTAAAAAGGGTGGCATGACGGTGGTGAAGAATGACAACAATGAACTTATCTCAACAAGAACCGTCACAGGCTGGAGAATTTGCATGGATTACAGAAAGTTGAATCTAGCCACCCGGAAAGACCACTTCCCACTTCCCTTCATTGATCAGATGCTGGATAGATTGGCAGGGAGGTCACACTTTTGCTTCCTGGATGGGTACTCAGGGTACAATCAGATCTCCATTGCCCCTGAGGATAGAGAAAAGACCTCCTTCACATGCCCATATGGCATTTATGCCTTCAGGAGGATGCCCTTTGGCCTATGCAATGCACCCGCCACATTCCAACGGTGCATGATGGCCATATTCACTGACATGGTAGAAGATATAATGGAGGTGTTCATGGATGACTTCTCAGTGGTGGGGAATTCATTTGAGGAATGCCTAGTAAATCTGACGCGTGTGCTGAAACGGTGCATCGAGACTAATTTGGTTCTGAATTAGGAAAAGTGCCATTTCATGGTACAAGAAGGAATAGTCTTGGGGCACCGGGTGTCAAGAAAAGGAATAGAGGTTGATAGAGCAAAGGTTGATGTCATAGCAAATCTGCCGCCACCAACTTCAGTCAAAGCCATAAGAAGCTTTCTTATACATGTCGGGTTCTAACGGAGGTTCATTAAGGACTTCTCCAAAATCGCCAACCCTCTCTGTAAGTTGTTAGAGAAAGATCACCCTTTTGTATTTTCTGATGATTGCAGGGTAGCTTTTGAGGAGTTGAAGCAAAGGCTGGTCACAACACCCATCATCATTGCCCCCAACTGGGAGCAACCGTTCGAATTAATGTATGATGCTAGTGACTACGCGGTGGGGGCAGTGCTGGGCCAGCGGAAGGACAAATTGATGCACCCAATCTACTATGCTAGTAGGATGCTGAGCGGAGCCCAGTTGCACTAAACAGTGACAGATAAGGAGATGCTAGATGTTGTATTTGCTTTTGACAAGTTCCTGTCCAATCTGATAGGATCGAAGGTAATCGTATACACTGACCATGCAACTCTTAGATACTTAATAAAAAAGAAGGACTCTAAGCCACGCCTGATTCGTTGGGTGTTACTACTGCAAGAGTTCGATCTTGAAATTCGTGACCGCAAGGGCACTGAAAATCAAGTCGCTGATCACCTATCACGACTTGAAGGAGCTAAAAATGTAGTAGAAGTTGAGGAAATTCTGGAAACTTTTCTAGATGAGCAGCTGCTCATTACCACCCATTAGGAAGCTCCTTGGTATGCAGACTATGCTAATTACCTGGCCAGTGGTATTGTTCCTCACGACCTATCATCGGTCTAGAGGAAGAGATTTTTTCATGAAAGCCAATTGTATTACTGGGATGAGCCCTACCTGTTTAGAAAATGCCTTGATAATATGATCCGGAGATGCGTCCCCGAGATCGAACAATCTTCTGTCTTGCAGGCTTGTCACGCTTCGGCGTATGGCGGTCACTTTGGAGGAATCAGGACAACAACTAAGGTTCTAGAGGCCGGATTTTTCTGGCCAATGGTGTTTAAAGATGCTCACTTATGGGTTAAGGGCTGTAATGAATGTCAATGCATCGGGAACATTTTCCAGCGTCACGAGATGCCCATGAACCCAATTCAAGAGGTGGAAGTGTTCGATGTTTGGGGGATAGATTTCATGGGTCCCTTCATCATCTCTTATGGCAATAAATACATTCTTGTTGCTGTAGACAACGTGTTCAAGTGGGTGGAAGCTGCAGCATTACCCACCAATGATGCTAAGGTGGTGGTCGGGTTTTTAAATAAGAAGATATTCACCCACTTTGGGACACCGCGCGCAATTATCAGCGACGGAGGCACTCACTTCTGCAATCGGACCTTCGAGAAGTTGTTGGCAAAATATGATGTGCGCCACAAGGTGGCTACTCCGTACCACCTGCAAACTAGTGGACAGGTTGAGGTGTCCAACAGAGAGATCAAGAGCATATTGACAAAAACTGTAAATGCTACAAGAACTGACTGGTCAAGGAAGTTAGATGATGCACTATGGGCTTATAGGACAGCTTTCAAGACACCAATTGGTATGTCTCCATATAAGTTGGTGTTTGGGAAGGCTTGTCACCTACCTGTTGAACTTGAACATAAAGCGTGGTGGGCACTAAAACAGCTGAACTTAGACTTGGAAGTTGCGGGTACGTCTAGGGTCACTGGATTACATGAGCTTGAGGAGTTCCGGTATCTTGCTTTTGAGAGCACAAGGCTGTATAAGGAGAGAATGAAGAGGCTTCACGATCAGAACATCATTGAGCAAAATTTCAAGCCTGGGGACAGGGTATTTCTTTATAACTCAAGGCTGCGGTTGTTCCCGGGTAAGCTAAAGTCAAGGTGGTCTGGACCATTTCACGTGGTTGAAGTGTTTCCATCCGGAGCTGTGGAAGTTACTACTGAAGATGACTTTCGTACCTTTAGATTCAATGGTCAGCGATTGAAATTATATGTCGGTATGAACGAACCTAAGGAAATATCCGAGCTGCACTTGAATGAACCACAGAGATCGAGCGAACCTTAATTGCGCTCATCTGAGTCGTGCCGCGACATCAAATCAGGCGATGTGTGGAAGGCAACCCATGGAATTGTTGTAAGTGTAATCTTATCTTAGTCTAAAAAAAAAAAAAAGAAACTGGGCGAAATAATCAGAGAGGGGCTTCGACTGCGGTTCCACCGCGATCGCGGTCATATAGCCTATCTGAATCTCACTGCTCGCGGTTCTACCGCGACCGCGGCAGCACCAGACGGGGCCAGGTTGAAAATTTTTTTTATTTCGTTTTTCATTAAATAATTTCCCCCTACCCCTTCTAATTAACCTAAAACACCCCCCTTTTCCCCATCAACCCAACCGACACTCCTCCTTCTCTCTATTTTTTTCTCTTCTTCTTCTCTTCCTCTCTCTAAGACTCTTTCCATTTCTCTCTTCTCCTTCATCCATCTTCTTCTCCAACCTCCTTCAACAAAACCTACCCTTCACTTCCTCCATTCACGTAAGTTTTTCTTTTCCCTCTTCTATTTCTTCTTTAAGTAGTGTAGTTTAATTATTGTTAGTTTTAGTAAAACCTAGTTAGAATTAGTGTAAAGTTTTAATTTTTGCTTTATTTTATGCTTTATATTGTTCTATTTGTGTTTGTGGGTTTGTTTAGTGATAAATTGCTTGGGTCTCCATTATTCTATAATTATGAAGTGGTGTTGGTGGCTTGGAGGCCTAAACTATATTTTTATGGTGTAGTATGGTATTGGGTCATGTGATAGCCGAAATTTTGGTATTGTGTTATATATTTTTGGGGTGTTTTACGCCCAACCTAGGTTTGGGGTATTGTAATTGATGGTTGGGGTATTGTAATTGATGGTTGATGATGTGTAGTTGATTGGTGGTATGGTTGTAGTTGATATATGGTGGTGTTGTATTTCATGTGTAACATTGAAATGAGTAAGTGTGGGGTGTATTATGCTGGAAGCGGTAAAAAAAAATTTAAGGGCTATTGTGGAGGTTATTCTGAATGAATTGAGGAAAAGTTTTTGGTGCCATCGGGTGGTGAAGTCTGAGTATCCATCCGATTGACACTAGTTAAGGAACATTTGATGTTTCTGTTGATTCTGTGCAGGTCATATGGCTCCTAAAAGACACAGGCGATCTGGCGGCCCATCCCAACGACCTACTTATGATGAGTCCAGGTTCCAAAACTGGCGGAGGACGACTTCAACGCCAAGGCTACAAAGACCTTCCTCCATGAGATCCCGATTGATCGGGTAGCCCTCCGAGCCGAAAAGGTGGAGATGTATGAAGAAAAATGGAGGCGGGAAACGGAATTCCTATTTAAGGACCCTGCCCCAGTTAACAAGATATTGGTTCTAGAATTTTACGCCAACTGCCCATTGCACTTGGGTAGGGAGGTAATTGTTCGGGGTACGGTGGTCAATGCTACAATTCCAACAATTTGCCAGGTGTTGCGGCTGCCTCCGTTCACCAGTGATGTCGACTATTACCATGACAGGCCATGGGTCACATGGGAGGTCATGACGGATGTACTTTGCACAGGGGGGAGACCCATTTGGATACGTGACAAAATAACCCTCAACTTTAACTCTTTCACCCACTTGGCCAAGTGTTGGTTGACTATTATCTACAGCAGGTTCCTGCCATCCAGAATACAACGAACGTGAACTTCAATCGGACACTGTTGACTTGGTGCTTTGTGACAAGAAAGGATTTTGATGCGGCCCAGATGATTGGTGATGAAATGGTCATACGGGGACCGCTTCTGACAAAGGGATTCTATTACCCTTATTTAGTGACCACACTGTGCTTGATAAGAAACATACCCACCCATCCTGCCGATGGAGATTTGCCACCCAAAGCAGCATTCAAAGCTTCTTCCATCAGAGTGGCCGGGTAATAAGGACCACAATTGAGATAGATGACGAGGATGATGATCCGGTCCCTATTGCTCCATCCAGGAGGTTCGCTGACAGTGCCGAACCATCTAGATACACTCATTCTGGGACTGGCATATCCAGATCATAGTCCACCAAGCCTATGCTGCGGTCCATGGAAGAAGAGGTTGCGGATCTCCGCACCTCAGTGGATGGTTTACACACGAGGATGGATGCCATGTCTCAGAGGCAGTCCAGGACTGAGAGCCGGTTCATGGCCTGGTTCCGTGCATTGGGGAGAGCCTGCCATGTCAACCCCAGCACTGTCTCCGACTCTGACTGAGTCTCAGGGAAGTCTTCTAACCCTTCTAATCTTTACTTTATTTAAATGACATGGGGACATGCCATGATTTTAAGTGTGGGGTGGGAGACTTGCTCTGTTTGTATGTTGTATTATATATAGCTGTAATATAGTGTAGCGTTAGTGTTGTATATATCTGATTAGGTCTATATTAGGATTAGCTGACTTGGCCCAACGACGGACACTTGTCGACGGGTCTCTTGAGGGTCAAAGTCGGAACTAATTACAAAAAAAAAAACCAAAAACGAAGTTAGAGGACTCTTCCTAATGACGGACTATTTGGACAGTACTCTTGAGGGAAGTAGTCCATGTAGATTTTTCTTTTTATTTTTTTTCTCTTTTAGGTAGTGTAGTACCTCCCCCTTGATTTCTTTTTGACCACGGTTCTTTTCCAAGGATTTTTCTTGAACCGAGTTAGGTAGATTTTTCTTTTTGTAGTTTTAGTATTAGATGGGTGAAGGTCAGAATGTAACCCCAAATGTGAATACTTGCAAATAACTAAAAAGAACTTGAGAGTGTGATGTCTAAGCTTGTTTGTGGACTCATAATATATGCCTTAATTTTGCACATTTTGTCTTGCTTGAACACTCGTATGATTGTGTTGATGAACTAATTCGGAATGAGTTACATGCTAAGTGTGTGTAAGTTGCCACTTGCATCCTATGCTTGCATATGATACTTAGAACTTTCCCTGTGTGTTTGCAAAGCAAAATAGAAGTCGTTTGGTTTTAGAGATGATTGAGGCATTTCTTTGTGCATACCTTATACTTGAGAATCCACCTGTGCATATTACCATAGTTAAACCCTTTGAGCCTGAAGCTTGTTCTTTGATAACCTTATAATGACCTAAATTGTTGTATTTAAATAAGCTAATTATTTGAACCTTTACCTCCTAGAAGCACTTGAATCACAAAAAAATATACAAAAGTCAAAGTGTGGGGTAGTAGGGAGTTAGTAAAAAAAGGGGGGGGGGGGAAATCAAGAATGAAGGGTTTGATTGGTGAACTTGCATTGTACAATAAATCTCTAAAAAAAAAGAAAGAAGAAGAAGTCAGTTGTACCTAAAGAAAAGTGGGGGTTACAAGTGAAATAAAATGTGGAATAATGATTGGGTTGAGCATAAATGTGAAATAAAAGGAAGTGTGTATTAAAAGTGCTTAGGGAGGTTAGTCACTATATCCATATATATCCTACCCATCCTTTAGCCTACATTACAACCTATAAAGACCTCTTGAACTTTGACTGAATGGCTCGATTAGTAGAGTATTACATTAGGGGCAAGCTTATGGTGTGTCTGTGTGGCATGTGAATGCTTTTTGCTGAGAGTGAGTGAATTCTTTCTATATATGGTTCCTCGTTGTTGAATTTTATGTGTGTGGAACTTCTCTCAGATTTTGTATATGTGAGGGAATGTGACTCAGGAAGAAAAAGTGAGTCTTCAGTTCTGTTAGAGTAATTAGAGTGAGCACAAGTGTGTCTTGGCATGAGAGTCTGCATTTGAGACATGATTGTGCATTGCTTAGGTCGATCATTGATAATAGCGGGTGTGACATAAATTGGGGCAATGCATTAAACAATTAGGCCTAGAAGTGTGGTTTAGTTTGCTTGAGGACGAGCAAAGGTTTAAGTGTGGGGTGTTGATAATAGGTGAATTTTACTATAATCACACCTTAAATAATCACCTTCTCGTGTAGTTTTAATGCTAAAAGTGATAACAAAATGCTCTTATTAGTGTTTTTCCTGGTTTGCAGGTGATATATGTATAAGGAAGGCTAAGGAGCAGTTTTGAAGTAAAAAAAAATTGGAGAAAAGAGGCCAAATGTGTAAATTCCCAATGAAGCTACGCCCTGCCAGCCCTCAGGATTCAGAAAAGAAGTTTGGCTGCGATTCTACCGCGACCGCGGCAGAATCGCGGTGGAAGGCAGCTTCAGAATTTTAGAAGTTCAGAGAGGGTGATTGGCCGCGGTTCTACCGCGACCGCGGCAGGCGCAAAAAGTTCAGGTGTCAAAGTGCAAATACAGGATTTTTAGACCTAAACCCTATTTAAAACATTAGACTTCGCCCAAAAGAGGCATGCATTGATTTTTATGGTTTCTTAGCAAGAAAAACCATTGTGAGAGAATACTCCAAACATCTTTCTTCTTTACTTTTGATTTTTAATGATGAATTCTATCTTAGCTTATTTACCCATTATGAGTAGCTAAATTCCTTGTCTAAGGTTTTGATGGAACCTATTGGGTGATGAACTTCTTGTTTATGTGAATACAAATTGCTAGTTAATCTCTATTTGTTCAACTTCGTGTTTGTTGTAGTTAATTGACAGAATCCTCAATTAATTGTGCCCATTTAGTGTGCATAACTTGGAAAAGAGTGCATATTTAGGTTATTGTTGAACAAAACCACTCCTAGATTATTAGAGGAATCTATAATTGTAGGTTTAAAGGCGGGATTAGGGATAACAAAGCCTTAGGTGTAATCTAAAGTGAATCGTGCTAAATAAAGTAAGCTAGTGTATCTCGAGAGAGTTCAATAGTAAATTACTGTGATTACTCGAGAGAGATTTACGATAAGATTATCGTTCATGATTGATAGAGATGTTTTGTAAATCTGTATGAGCATAAACAGAAGAGATTCCATCATTAGGAGAAATCATTACCTTAGCTTCTTCTCATTATTGTTTACAATCTGATTAGTTTAGTTTACAACTATTGAGTTACTTGCAAGCGTAGTTGTTAAAGAACATTCAACTAAGATTTGAATATTTGGAAAATTGGTTCTGAAGAATTCGTGGGTCTGAAGATAGTGGTTGATAGGTTAGCACTCTGTGGATTCGACCCTTGGTGTAATACTCGGGTTATATTTGCAACGTCCGCATAATCCTTTTTATAAGGCATAGTTGGGCGTGATCAGTCCCACACAAAGTTTTCTAATATTTCAAATAGGCCCTTTACCATAGTCTTTTGACCAATATTGTTCATAACAATACTCTCTTCCTCAATAAGAACCTTGTCCTTAAAGTTCTGATTAAGAACAATGTTAGAAACACTTGTTCTGCTAATTGTGTCTATATGAAGGTAGTCTGTGTAATAAGAAAATATGTGATCTATCATCATTGTGTCCAGGTGACATGAGATGGTGGCCAACGCAACATTGACAACCTTTGAAAAAATGTCAGCACCAACCATAAGGCAACAAGATAGCATCTTGCCATGGAGAGGGTAATACTTGAGTTGAGTTTCTTGGACAATTCTATGCAAACCAGTAGCAAGAGCAATGGTGGACTAAATAAGTAGAATGATCTCGGGGTTCTTTAATAGAGCTCGTTGTCCATAAAGGATCATACCACATTCCATCATCATCAATAATATATTAGAGAAAAAGAAATTATTGGGCTGTAGAGCAGCCTGGCAGACGTTTGACATATAACTACTCCCAAGAATAGGTGCATGTATTAACCTTATGTTCCAGCAATCCAGACTCAATGAAGATGATTTAGTTGAAGCATGCTTGCTTACCAATACACAATATAGTGTTGTAGGGGAAATAAGGTTGATAAGGTCCAAAATCAATCCCAATTGCCTTTGACTGCTGTCATTGCCAAGGATAGCATCACCTCTAATTACATACTTAATAATTTCAGAAGTCATGGAATGAGCATCATTAATGCGTACTATCTCGATCCCCCCTGCACAGTTTATATTCTTACCTACAGTGAGAAACCTCGTTCCAGCAAGTCCAAGTAATTAAAATGGGCGTAACAGTAAAACTATAATAGCAACTCGTTGAACGTGAATTCTTTGGACCTAGTTCAAGCATGTCCCCAAGTATAGCAACTTGTGTACATTTGCAGTCGATTTTTCTTAGCAACTCAATGTCATCCGCAAAAATTAATGTGCCAAAGGAATTAGTTACAAGAAGAAGTAAGACTATCTTCAGTGAACAGGAAAGAAAACATTGGTTTGAGTCAACATACGAATAGCCGCGAGGTAAAGCAATGGACAGAAGTGCTAGAGACCTCATACAAATCCAATCAGCAATATACAAGAGAGTAGAATTTGGTAAACTAGTAACTGACGACCCCAAATCAGATTGCAAATTGTAGAAATTCACAAAACACAATTGTCTGGGATCCCACACTCTAGTCTTAGAGTTAGAATGCGCAATGAAGCACAACTTACTAGTACATTCCAATAATAGGAAGACCGCCACATACTCTGTAGAATCTGTTAGAGTCAATAACGCAAAGATTATTCCAGGATCCCATACACTAAGAGTCGGCGTAGTTGCATGAACGGTTGCTATAAAGAAATTAGCACCATGAACACATGAAAGTTGACTCAAAATATGTTTATCATTGAATCTCCTAGCAGAAATTCCATTCACATCTTCAAAAAGTACTTTAACAGAATGCCTTACATCTGTCAAAATGGCACCCTCTTTCTCTATAACACAATTTTCAAGATACTGATCTCCAAAAACTACAGGGTCCATAAAAAATTCAGCAAGATACATGTCATCAAAGGTCACCAATTCAATAATCCATCTATGAGGTCTACTATCAAAAGAGGAGGCATCTAGATACTTCGTTGGCATATCTTGTTCCAAATGTTCATGCGGCACTACATAAATTTGTGTACCTCCCGAAGCTTGGAATCCAGAGAATACCACTCTATTTTCAAGCTTATATATGTTGCGACCTTCCGAAAATCAGCAAGCAGTAAGGACACAAATGGTTTATCTAATAAGGAAGGAGAAAGCTCTACAATATCGACACATTCGCCGTCTAAATCTGTTGTGGTGATAAGTGGAATAAATACCTCAATTTGTTTTAAATATTCAGATTCAATAAATAAAAGCACACATGAATCACCCTTAAAATCTTGTTCTGTGTCGAACCAGTTTTTCACACACATATAAAATGGATTAGTCCCTATAGGTGATCCAGAAACATAGTCAAGAGATACACAAGCCCTCGGTTGACAGCAGTAACAAGTACCAAGTTTATGACAATTGTCCAAATTAATATTAACAAGCACAACAAGTATTCGACCAATAAGAAACTTATCACCTAAGATCAAGCTAGAGAAAGGATCCAAAGTCATAGTTGCGATGTGATGGAGCTGTGTGGCGATATCTCGTCGTCGAGGACTTATAGCAGACACCTTATTTGTAGAGTTGCTTGAATTTTCCTCCACCTCAGTGTAGTCTCGCTGATCTTCCGCTGATTTTCCATCGTTTCAATCAGAGTTTATCTTCATTGCATATAAAAGTTCCTCATATTCTATAGACAAAATCTCAAATTGCTCCATCTTTGTAGGCATGAAATCATCTTGGCCATCAAGAGGGAGCAACTAAGCTTCATCCTTTGAAAATTGAGAATGCATATCAGGTTCATTACTTTGGGGATTTTCATCAAACACCTCGTTGGCGACAGTCACATTCTTGTCTCCATCAACTAGACGAGCTTTGGGTTCATCAGTTTCGGGGATTTGAGTAGAGGTAGACTCAAAGGTCACTGGTGGAAATAATGTAGTGCAATTCAGGTAGTCAACACAAGCTTGTGAAGTAACTGCCACTCTCGACGTAGCAGTAAAGGTCCGTTTCTGAAAATACAGAAGAAACTTCTTCTTGAAATGGTTCCAATCATAAATTTAGTTATTGCGAAATAACCAGTCGAACCACGCTAGGGCATCGTCTTCTAGATAGAAGGAAGGAAGAGGTAGCCAATCCTTCTTGTAGAAGCCAAGGTATGTGAAGTACAACTCGGTCAAAAAAATCCAGTTATTTGGGTGGCCGTGGCCACTTAATCTAGGTAGAAACATCGTCGTCGTTGGAGTTCGATAGATGAAAGCACCAATGTAACAACCCAATTCACAACAATAAACAGACACTTGTATATTATAATCACTGAATGAAGTTAAACTGAAATAAGAAATACTAATGGAATGAAAAATAATAATTAACTAAGAATTAAAGGAACAAGGAAAGGATAACAAGAAGGGGATGAGGAGTACATAGAGAATTGGGGATAAGGAAACATAGAATCTGCCCAAGCAGTTGACATAATTTGCATATTCCTTTTGCAGCGCCTAATTCTCTTTTTAATAGCTCGACTACTCTCCCTTTTCCGGGGTCCCACACAAAGTTTTTTAATATTTCAAACAGGCCCTTTACCATAGTCTTTTGACCAATATCATTCATAAAAGGTACTATGATCAATCATACATGGAGAGCAAGCTACTGGGAGATATTTAGAAACACAAGTGTCAATACAAATTTTGTGGTTCTACAAGTACAAAGTGAGGGCTAATTAAATTAGATATACTATCGAATACAAGAAGAGTTGAGAAGTTTAAGTATCTGTTTCTGTTGGATTACGGGTTGTGGGTCGCTCCATGTGGGCTGACCCGACCCGATTAGAAGAGATAAGTGAAAGAGGTTATAGGAAGTTATCACTAGATCACAAACTCCACTAAACTGAACGTGTAAAAAAAGAGGGGGTGTGGTGGGATATCTTCCTTAACCGCTATTACTCTGCCTATTTATGTTAAGGAGAAAATACAAACTTTCAAGCGTAAGAATTTTCTCTGACTGATCCTTTCTACATGAAAAATACATATAAGTTAGGGCATCTAATTGGTGGAAGATTAACTTTATTTTCTTGTGATTCAAAGTTCCATTTGGGGCAATTGTTTCGGTGGTGAGTTCACAAAATCTTCCGTTGTGTTATTGACAGGTATGCTAATGTTGCTCTCGCACCGTTTAATTTATTAAACCAACATTGGCATAAGTGCCAGTGATACTATTTTCTGGTTTACATCTTCTTAGTCGGTGCTATATTTTTTTTAAATTGCTACTGCAATTTTCTTTGGCATTGTCACAGTAAAAGAAAGAAAACGTCACAATTGCTTGATAACAATTATAGAAATGTGAATCCTTACTAGAAAGGGAACAAAGTTTGTTTTGTAGTATAACTAATTAGCAATTAGTTTGTTGACGTCAAATAATTGATTTTTGGCTGATGTCCAATCTATTGTTCATACGGGAGGTTTTCTTTATATTTCTTTTTTGTCTTTTAATACTTATATTTATTTTAACCTTCTTTGCCTCTTATGATGCTTTAAAATAATTTTAATTTTAAATAAGTTGCTTAGCGCCATGTTATATTATAGAAAGCATAATTTAGTATTTCCTATGAATTTTTTCTTGATATTCACAGAATGTAGTGATGAATTCTTTTATTGCTAAAAAGAAATAATTAAATTTGGAAAATTGTCACATATATTTTCAGGAAGTTTCCCATAAAGATTGTTGTTTGTTAGACAAATCTTTTTAAGTGATGGCTGGTTAAATATAATTGGTGGAGTAGAGCTTATATGCTCATTATCTTGCAAGTCTATGGAAGTTAGATAACAAAGTCTACTGATTTCTTGAGGAATTTCTCCAACAAGTAAATTTCTTCGTACTCTTAAATACTTTAGTTTTTGTTATATAAAGGAAATTACCTGAAAATTGGTTAAAAAAAGTACAAGGAATGGACGTTTGGTAATCTTAATGTCTATCATTGTCTGTTTCAGTGAGTTAAAATTAGTTTAGTCTTAATCCCTCAATTGATATATTTTTACAAGTAATTATGATATATGTTGTCGCATTGGGTGGTTAGAGCCATTCTTATTATTTTCTTGCCCCTATTTCACATATGACTGAACAGGGACAATTTCGAATTACTCCAATGGGAGTTCTCGAAGTCAAGGAAGGGGACAATGTAGAAGGATACATCGTCGCAAGACTTATTTCTATAATAATTCAGACTCGGAGCCTGAAGTCATCAGGAATATCCCAAGAGCGAGGCAAAATGAGTTAAGGGTTCGAAGGGCTAAACGAATGGAGGGAGAAAAGAAATTTAGGGAGTTTAAGAAATTTAAAATGGACCATCATACTTCTATTCCTGAACATGTACACCTTTTTAGGTTAAAAAGTATTTAATTGGCTAATTATATAGAAATTACTGATTGGGAAGCATTAGCTATTTTAGCAGACCCTCTTCGAGAGCCTTTGGGGTGAAATTTTAAAAGAGATTTATCATGATGTTAAGCCTAGTGCACCTTTCAGCATATATGAGCAAGAGTTAGTGTTCGATTGACACATGTATTGCATAGCAAACATATAAATTGTTATTATGTATTTTATCTTAATAAAATTTAAATTATATTATTTGTCTCACCAGTTACATACATTATTTATTATTTTTTTATGGACTAAGACTTGAAATAAAGTACACACTAAGAAGTAGTTTTAATATTAATTAAAATATTTAGATATAGATGATGAATGGAAATGTAGTGATCGTTAGATTCCATACAAAATATAGAATTAATATTATAATTAATTTACTTGAGTGTGTAGTCACATGCATAAATTGACTGAAGTATATATTGATGAGTTAAACTTGTAAAATTATCTCTAATAACATATATAGCATCGAAAAGTATCATTGTTGACTTGAACTTGGGTGACAAACTGAATGGTCAAAATTACGATATCTAGAGTCATAAGATGTTGTACTCGAAGAGAATGATGCTCTTGAAAGTATTAACCATGTCTGAGTCACCCAGAGGAGGGTAACACTGCCCAACACAGAAGGGATCTGGAAACTTACAATATTTGAAAAAAAAGATTCCAATGCACGTGGAATTCTTGTAAGTTCAGCTGCTGATGATCTCATCCACGAATGTGATCAATAACCTACTACTCAAGCCATGTGGGAACATTTAAGAGAGGCATATGGGGGTACAGTTGTGACTTATCTTCGACAACTGACAATCAAGTTTGGCACATACAAAAAGCGTCATGATCACGGTGTCAAGCAACATCTAAGGGCGATGTCAAATATGATTGCTCAACACAAAAGTGCTAGCCATGTTCTCTCTGATGAGCAACAGGTTCAGGTACTGATTTGGTCTCTTCCCAATAATTAGGAACATCTAAAGGTTAACTTAACCCATAATGATAACATCAAAACTTTTGCTGATGTTTTCCGTTATGTGGAGCTTGAAGATGAGCCTCTTGATGTTGCTAAAGGTACGTCATGTGGAGCTTGAAGACAAACGGCTTGGTGTTGCTAAAGTTGTACCGAATGCCTTTGTGGCAGAATCAAGTGTTACAAACAGATCAAGCTTCAAGCGCAAGAGAAACTGGAAAAATAACAGAAAGGGTAAGGAGACTGGAGAAGGATCCTCCAAGAAAAGAAATAATCCAAATTCCAAGAAAGAAAAATAGTTCTACAAGAAGAAAGACAAGAGCAAGATAAGGTGCTACAATTGTCAAGTCCCAGGGCATTTTGCTTGTAAGTGCGCTGAGCCAAAAAAGGTAGTATTTCAAAATGCATCTCGTAGTGCTATATATGTTTCTAGCACTATTTTACTAACTGAATCTTATCCTATGTGAATTATAGACTTAGGGGCCAACGACTATGTGAGCCGCGAAAGGGAAGAGTTTATAGAGTTTCGTTGAGTTCCACCTAGATCAAAGCATGTATATGTGGGAAATAATGCAAAGCTTGAAGTCAAAGAGATAGGCACTTGCAGAATGGACATGCGTGATGGCCGATTTTTGATGTTGCATGACGTCCTATTTGTTCCAGAGATTCCATGAAACTTAGTATCTGTGTTTATTCTTATAGATTTAGATTTAAATTTGAAATCTAGTCGCAATGGTCTTAGAATTACTCGAGACAATATTTTTTATGGTTTTAGATATCGTTATGATGGTTTTATTATGTTATATTGTAATCCTTTTACGTATAACTATTATGTTGACCGTTGTGTTATGGCATGTTATTCTAATAACAATGATGTTGATGTTATTAAATAGCATGTAAGATTAGGTCACATAGGGCAGGATTGAATGAATAGATTGGCTAAGGAAGGACATTTCGTTCTTTCTCTAAAATTAAAATGCCAACTTGTGAAAATTGTCTTGCCAGGAAGATTACATGTAAACCAATTGGAAAGGTTAAGAGAGCTAATTTTCCATTACAATTAATTCATTCTAATATCTGTGGTCCAATGAATGTGAGGGCTAGGTCTGGTACTTTATATTTTATTACGTTCATACATTGATGATTTCACACGCTTTGGTTATGTCTATTTGATTTCTCATAAATCTGAAGCACTTGAATGCTTTAAGAAATATTTGAATGAAGTTGAGAATCAATTAGACAAAAGGATTAAGACCTGGAGAGCCGATAGATGACGTGAATATCTATCAAAAGAATTTGAAGAATTATGTATTGAGAAGGGCATTACCAGACAATTAACTATTTTGTACACACCTCAACAAAATGGTGGAGCAGAAAGGAGGAGTAGAACACTACTGGACATGATAAGTTCCATGATGGCGCAATCAAATTTATCAATCTTCTTTTGGAGAGATGCATTACTAACTACAACCTACATATTGAACAAAGTGCCTTCTAAATCAGTTTCTTTCACTCCTTATGAGCTATGGACTGGTCATACACCAAACTTAAAGGATTTACGACCTTGGGTTTGTGCTGCATATGTAAAAGATTCATTTAGCAAGTTTGGTAAATTAGGTCCAAAAGGCAAGAAATGTATCTTTATAAGATATTCAGAACACTCCAAAGGGTATTTATTGGTGAATTAGAGGATGGAAGTGTTACTGAGATTGAATCACAAGATGTCATATTTCTGGAAAATAATTTTTCAAAGAAGGGCGAGGTAAAGAGTGGAGAGCCTCTTTATGAAATGTTGAACTCAGATAGTCAGCAAGTGTCTTCTGGCACAGTTGATAATCAAATTGATCAAGATCTTATTCTTGATCCGAGTGGGAGTGGAAACTCTCAGTTCCAAAATCCTTTTGACGAACCTAAATTTCTTCTACGAAAGAGTGCCAGGAAAAATATACCCAAACGTACTTATGAAATTGAAGATTATGTTTTTTTGGTATCTCCCAAGAAATGGATGAGCCAAAGTCTGTGACTGGAGCTTTATCGAGCCCTGGAAAACATGAGCGGATGTAAAAAATGAAAGAAGAATTAGAGTCCATGAAAACCAACAAAGTCTGGGATTTATTTGACCTTTCGCCTGGGCGTAGAGGCATTGGGAACAAATGGTTCATCAAAATTAAATGCAAAGTGGATGGTTCAATATAAAGATACAAGACACGATTGGTGTCAAAAGGCTTTACTCAAGAGGCTGGAATAGATTATGACGAAACTTTTTCACCAGTTGTAAAATTTACCTCAATTCACTTAATTTTGGCTATTGTTGCACGTTTGGATTTGGAATTACATCAAATGGATGTGAAGACAGCTTTTCTAAATGGAGAACTAAACATAGAAATGTACACGGAACAACATGTAGGCTTCATCGTTAAAGGACAAAAAAAGGTCTGTAAATTAAAAAGATCTATTTATGGCCTGAAGCAATCTTCAAGACAATGGTACTTAATACTTCACAAGGAGGTGATCTCATATGATTCCACCATGATCAGTGAAGACCATTGCATTTATATGGAGAAGTCCAATGGGATATTTGTAATTCTTTCTCTTTACGTGAACGATATTTTATTGGCAGGAAATAATTTAGAGTATTTGAAAACTATTAAGTCATGGCTTTCGAGGTCATTTGACATGAAAGATATGGGTGAGGAAGACTATATCCTTAGAGTTAAGATCCAAAGAGACTATTCCAAAACGTTATTGAGTCTATCTAAAGAAACTTATATAAAGAAAATTTTGGAGCGGTTTCGCATGAATAGTTGCAAATCCATGGATACTCCTATAGTGAAAGGTGAAACTTTAAGCCTTGAATGTGTCCCAAGACTGAAAATGAAAAGGAAGACACGTCTCGAGTTCCGTATTCAAGTACTGTCGGGAGCTTGATGTACGCTATGATGTATACTCGTCAGACATTTGTTATACCGTAGGTCGGGTTAGCAGGTATCAATCCAATGCTGGAAGAGATCATTGGAAAGCTGTAAAGAGAATTTTCAGATACCTAAAGAGAACTGCAGATTATTCACTATATTATAGTGGAAATAATTTATACTTGAGAGGATATACAGATACTGATTGGGCTGGTCAACATTCGGTTATGCTTTCTTACTTAATGGAGGTGCTATTTCATGGAAAAATAAGAAACAAACTTGTACAACCCTTTCGACAATGGAAGCTGAGTTCATGGCTTGTGTTTCTTTAGTACAAGAAGCTGTTTGGTTGAAGAGATTCTTTAAGCATTTGAATATTGCAAAGAACTCTCAAGGTCCCATGATTCTATATTATGATAGTCAAGCAGCTTTTGCATACACAAAAGATCCTAAGTATCACAGCAAGACCAAACACATTGACATCAAGTATAACTTTGTGAGAGACATGGTAGCAAGTGGAGAGATAAATCTACAGTACATTCCTACAAAGGCGATATCTAGAGACCTGTTTGAGAAACATATTATGACTCTAGGTTTAAGAAGGATATGAACATATATATGTATTGTAAAATGACTTTAGTATTATAATATGCTCAACAATATTTTACTCTTGACTTTATGCTTATATCTCGTATGCATATGATGAATGTTTTGTTGATAAAGTGTGCCAAACAAGTCGCGAGATTGGCTCTCTGACACGAGCAATCGCCTCTTACGTTAAGAACCTTGAAGAGATGAGACCTTATAGAACATTGGACAATGCGAGGTTATATTTACTTGTAGAGGTCGGTCTTGACAACTAATCAGACTTACGAATTTCACTATTCGATTATGACTTATTTTGTAAGCCAGATGCAAGTTTCTCTAAAAAGATGGTTTGAGAATTATTGAAGTGAGAAACTCAGGTTAGACATTGGGAGGTGTTTAGACCAAAATCTGCACGACGTTGAATGATTAAAAAGAATAAGACGCACGCGCCAATATAAGGTGAGAACACTATAATGTGTATTTCATAGCACGTGTGCTATCGGCCATGGGATAATGGAAGAATGAATCCATGCTTCTTCATTGTGTGAGATCCAAAAGAAGTTAGAGTAACTTTTATTGAAATACCCTTTTTTCCTTTTACTGTCTCTTGAAGTGCTAATCAATGTTGCTACTTTAGCATGCCACTAATAGCCATGGGTGATTCGGCAATGCGGTGCATGTCTAGGAAAACAGTTGATTTAGAATGAAAAGATTCGAGTAGAGAGGGAAGACGAATAAAATTTAGTAATTTAACTTGTATTCATAGGTCGACCATTATACTTATCATGAGGGTATTTGATGTAACTGTGGATACAATGTTATATGAGAACTCGAGTTTGCCTCTTTTGAGGATGAGGGATCGAATAAGTAGCTACTGGAATAGCGAACAATATTTGGGGTATTGCGAGTAACAATAACCTCAAGTGGGAGATGTTGGATTATGGGTCGTGGGTCGCTCCATATGGGCTGACCCCGACCCGGTTAGGAGAGATAAGTGAGAGAGGTTAAGAAAAGTTACCACTAGACCACAAACTTCACTAAACTGAACGTGCAAAAAAAAAAGGGAGTGGTGAGTTATCTTCCTTAACCGCTATTACTCTGCCTATTTATTTTAAGGAGAAAACACAGAACTTTCAAGCGTAAGAATTTTCTCTGACTAATCCTTTCTACACGAAAAATACATGTATAAGTTAGGGCATCTAATTGATAGAAGATTAATTTTGTTTCCTAGTGATTCAAAATTCGATTTGGGGCAATTGTTTCGGTGGTGAATTCAAGAATTCTTCCATTGTATTATTGACAAGTATGCTAATATTGTTCTCGCCCCGTATTTATTAAACTAACAATTTCAAAGGCTGAGGACATGATAGAGTTACTAGAGTTTTTTTCCAGGAAATGTACATAAAGAAGGTATAATAAGTTTTTCTTGTTTTTTTTCCCCTCAGTTCAACTTATATGACATTACAATTAAAATTGGCACAGAAACACAATAGAGAAAAGGAAAAGATAAACTTGACCTTGACCTTAATGTTTTCTCAGCCAATATTTAAATGTAAATTTGAAAACACAGCCAAGACTAAGATAAGATTAAATATATTGATTGATTGACGTATAAATTCACTTGTAAATAATAGACTCGTATATTAATTTGTTTAATTCTCAGTTTTCTATTGTCAAACGCAAAAAGTTTTAAAAAAACAAAAAGACACAATAATTCAAGTGACTAGTTTTTACCAACGAGTCAAAGGTCCTGGCGGGGCTCGAACCCGCGGAGGTCCTGGCGGGGCTTGAACCCGCGGCTTTCGGCTCCTAAGACCGAGGCTCTAACCATCTCATTTACGGGACCATTATATTGGCACTAAGTGAGAGTATCAAATAATTATTGATTAATTCCATTATAATTCAAGGTCTTCGGGAGATGAAAATAATTTTACCCCTGATTTTCTGATAGTCTATGCTCATTATAAGGATCATAGTAAAATTTTACACTTTGTTAATGTAAAAAAAGTTCTCATATGTAGGATATATGATTATTTTGAACATAAAAAATACAAATATAATTTTTTTTTCTTGAAAAATGTTAGCAATACATTAATGCTAAAAATAATCTGAATCCGATATTTACACCAACATACTAATTTATCAGTCATAACTTGATTTGACAATGTATATTAACTAAATACCATTTAGTGATAATAGGGACCGTTAAAATATATTTTATGTATTCATTGGTTTCAATGTTCATACCGGATGCGAGTATTAAAATTTGACAAAGTATCGACTATGAAGTTTATGATTTTTATAATTTACAAAATCAATATATCTATATTGGCATATAAGAAATTTTCACCCAGTTGTTTGTATCATAGTACCAGCCACATGTCCACCAGGTCCTGCAAATTTTATTCACCTATCGCAGCTAGAAGGATGATTACCAATTTAATCTCTATAATCAGATGCGGATCCAGGTTACCGTTAGGGAAGATTATAGTTATGTGGCAAAGATAGTTCAAAAATTATTTTATATAACGGGTTCAAATCCTAGTTGTGACATTCTAGAACTTTTTTAATCCCTTATATGAATTTTTGGCTCCGTCACTAATGGCAGACATATCCAACTCAACTTATTTAAAGCTTTAAGCTTTGCCCTTGTTCTAGAAAGTGAATAAATCTGTACTATATAACAGGTGCCAAGTGAAAAAATCTACAAACAATAACAACAAACTCAGCTTAATCTCATACGTGGGTCTGGGGAGGTGATGTTTTATACTTCAATACCACACAAGAAGGGGGGAGGGGAGGGGAGGGGAGGGGGGAGGGATTTGTGTGGTATCCA
>MU780889.1:2845-13848 GCA_026770625.1 Nicotiana glauca
GCCCATCAAGGATGCATCTCGCTGCGACCCCGATGAGCAAAGGGACTAACTTAATGAGATCAAATTTGACCAACCACGTCCTTAAACCAGCACGACTGACCGCTAAACAAGTGTAAGCCGAGATAGAAGGATGACTTAGGGGTAATAGGAGGAACGACTCCATAACCTCGTCGGCCCCTCTATAGCGTGCACTTTGTTTCTGTCCTTTAATATTTAAATAAGGATCCCCACTAAATAAAGGGGATCCAAGCTTTGTAGGGGGGGGAGTTCATTTATTTTTGGAAATACAATCTCTCTTGCTCTCTCATCTCTCTAAGATTCTCTCTCTCTCTCTCTCTCTCTCTCTCTCTCTCTCTCTCTCATCTCTCTAAGATTATTGTTGTCTCCCTTTTCCCTCATATATATTATTGTTGCAAGAATCTATTATCAAGATCATCTTAGGGTTTATTATTTTCGATTATGATTTACCCCTTCATCGTTATTGATTTATTTGCTTAAAAAATATTTAACAAATTTTGAGTCAAACAAATAATCCTTCACAGAAAGTGAGATTATAATTAATTTTGAAATTAAATAAAATAAATTACTTGCTATAACAAGTAAACATAATTTAATAGGTTAAATTCATTGTTTTATATACCTAGTTCAAGAGTTAAGAATTTTTTTTAAAAACAATCATTTGCGTTTTTTTTATTTTTACCTTTGTAGAGTTAACAACGGGAGGTTGTGGAATTAACAATGGTTAGTAGAGCTGTCACTATGGACTGGCCTGACCCAACCTAGTCTAGCCCGTGTGGGCTTTAGCATTTGATGGGCTGGACTGGGCCGGCCTACTATTTTGGTGGGCCTTAAAATTGTTAGCCTAGCCCAGCCCTACGTTGGCCACGACCCCCATGAGTCAGTTCATTATTTTTTAAAATAATTTATAAAATTTAAGTTTTAACCTAAAATGCGTGTGCGCGCACACATATCTATATACATTTATAAGTCTAAAAACATACTTGTTGGATAGAAAGCTTTTGCAAAACTTAATAATTTTTTACTTTGTTCCAATAGATTACTGTAAAACATAAAAAAAGAAGGATAATATTTTATTCATTAAAAGTCAATAATAAAAATACACTACTCAAGAATTCTTTCAAGGTGCTCATGGCATATCTAATACCAATAAAGCATCTTCATCAAGCACATTTGAATCTTCTTGTGAAACAAAAATGTCTTAACAACTTCATCTTCATCCAAATTTAAAATTATCTACAATGTTAATTAGTTAAAACATTAAGAAATAACTAAAATTATAAGAACAAAAGGTATTTAAATTCACATAAAAAATATTAACAGTTTGATATTGGACCACTCTTCTTGTTATTTTTAGTTTTTAAAAATATTTTTTATATTATATATTTCAATTAAATACGTAAACCACTATAACGACCCGACTGTTTGTTTTGAGCAATTGCATCGGGTTCAGCAGTTTGAGGTCATGAGTAGCTTCACACGATGTATTATGACTTGCATGAATCATCGGTTCGAGTTTTTGAGAAGTTCGGAAAGGATTTTTAGAAGTGACTTTTATTTGAGAAGCTTGAAGTTGAAAGAATTGACCAAGATTTGACTTTTGAGTATTTGACCTCGAAGTGGAGTTTTGACCATTCCGATAAGCTCGGGTTCTAATTTTGCACTTAGGCGTACGTCCGGATTTGGATTGGTGATTCTGTGGGTTGAACTGAAGCAATTCGCGAAGGTTGAAAAAGTTGAAGTTTGGAAGATGAAGGAGTTTGACCAATAGTTGGCTTTTGTGATATCGAGATCATAATGCGATTTCGAGAGTTGGAATAGCTCCGTTATGTCATTTAGGACTTTCTTGCAAAATTTGACGTCATTCTGGGTTGGCTTGATAGGTTTTGTCACGAGTTTTAGAAGTTGGAAGATTAGAAGGTTCATAAGTTTGATTCGTGGTACGATTCGTCGTTTCGGTATTACTCGATATGATTTGAGACCTCGAGCGAGTCTGTGTTAGGTTTTAGAACTTTTTGGTAGGTTTATATGGGGTCATTGGGCCCCTGGTGTGTTTTGGATGGGCTACGGGCCATTTTCTTCTATTTTTGAACTACTGTCTTCTGCTACCTAGTTTCCTTCAATGCGTTCGCGTCCTCGCCTTCGCATTAGCGTACTGTTAATTTAGAGGGTGGAATATTTCTTATTCGCATTTATCCTCTCGCATTCGCGAAGTTCTGTCATTTCCCTTCTTCGCGTTCGCGTCTGTCTCATCAAGTTCGCATAGTAGAAAATGGGAGCTGGGCACTGTGGCTACTTCTCTTCGCGTTCGCAACTTTCTTCCTCCATTCGTGAAGGTATTCTATCCCATGCTTCGCATTTTCGTATTATTTCCCGCGTTCGCGTAGCCCAGTTGTGAGCATGTGATTTTTGCCCTAAGCAAATTATTCCCAAAATTCCAAATAAAATGATTTCTTTATTATATTACAATTTTTTGTGAATTTTGTATTAATTGGTTACATTTTTTTATGTGCATTATAATTCATATGAAAATATAAAAAATATGCATTTGCATTTAGGGATTTAATTTCACAATTTTAGTATCAATTATTATTAATTTGTAAAGAAAAAACAAAAAAAAGTCCATTTTGCATTTTTAGTTCAAATTGGTATTAGTTTGCATTTTTTCTTTAATTAGGAATTAATTAGGGAATATAATTTCTAGTGTTAATTTGATTGTGAGTTTATTTTAGCATTTTATAAAAAATAAAAATAAATAAATACAAAAATACAAAAAATAAAATACAAAAGAAGAATAAGTAAAAGAATTAAAAATAAAACAAATTAAAAAGAGGTGGTATTAAAAAAGAGACCAAAAATGGGCTGATATCCCAACCCAAACGGATTACCCACGCCTAGGCCCAAACCCCAGCTCTTGACCCGGTCCCTTTTTTGTTATTGCCAAACGACGTCGTTTCGTCGATCAATCACGACCCTTGAATTTTGATCTAATGGACGATAATATCCTAGGATGTTTGATATATATCTATCCAAATCCCTACCCCCTACCCCCTTTCCTATCTCAGAACACCCCTAATATACGAACCCTAATCCCCACCGTGCCCCGCCTTACTCCGCCCTATCGCCGCCGCCGCCAGTCGTCCAAACACCCTAAAAATTACACCATAGCTTCCTCACATTCTCCTCTTTCCGAACCCCAAACCCCCATGGCTCAAATCCTATCCCTTTCCCTCGAATAATCCAAAACAGTAGCGCCGCCTCCGCCGTCTCCGCCGCCCACGGCGGCGCCACCACCAAACGACCCCAGTTTTACACCCTGTGTTCTCCCCAAGGTCCTCGTTCCAAATCCATGGTCGGCTTCATTCGAATCCTCATGCATGTCTTCGAATATTAGATCTAAAATCCGACCCCAAAACGCAAATTCGTCCAATAACTCTCAAATTCATACCCTAAGGTCCCCTCACCCTCTTCATCCTTAATCCTGAACAAAACTCTTCAAATCCCGTTGAAATTCACCAAAACTCAAATCTAGGGTTCATAGAGTTTAAGCATGTTGTCGGTATTTTCGAAGGAGGTTGTGTGCTAATTAATATTATAGGCCTATTCTTGACAGAATAGACCTATAATATCAACTGGAAACCAATTTCGAAGAGCAATTCGCATAGAGTTCAAAATCAGTAAGTTTCCGCTTCCTGTTTAGTTATATTGTTCATTTTTTGTTTGAAAATTCTATGACTTCATGATTAGTTAATAACTTCTTTTCATTTTGTTATAAGTTCAAATAATTAATTAGGTTTTTGTTTGTATTTTTTTTAATAATGTGTTCTGCCCTTGATGCGATTCAGTAGCATAATTTTATTATGTTTGTTTTCTCTTAGTATATTTCTGTTGTTAATTCGTAGCTAGTATTCTAGGCCTGGATTTCTTATTAGTTTAAATTTGATTAGTTTGGATGTTAGTATTGACAATAATTTTGATAAGTTTGAACTAGGATTTGGATTTGATTCAAATGCTAAACATTTTAAAACTGTTGAGTAATTGATAATCATGGTTAGTCAAGGTTGTATGAGATAAGGCTAGAAATTTCAGGATATGTCAGGGATATTTTAGGTGTTTGGTTAATGCTGAAGTGTTTTGATTAATTAACTGTTTGTAATTTGGAAGTTGGGTTGGTTCAGTGATTTCAAGGAGGTTTAAAGGGTAGTTTAGGCATAGGAAATGGTAGTTTTATTAAGATTGGTAAATTCAAAGAAAAGACAAGGGTAATATAGGTATTGTATAGCCAAAAGAACACCCTAGGGCCTTCTAGAATAAGACTTTAGTGTAGATTTTAATAAACTTAGGGCAGTAACTTGAGAAACAAGTTAGAAATTGAAGGTTCAATAGGTAAAATCTGAAATTAAAAGAGGGAAAAAATCTATGGAAACTCCCAGAACCTTCTGCCCTGTTGGTTGCCTATAAAAGGCAACCCCAATGCCTTCTTTAACAAATTTTGACAATCTGAAAAGTTCCCCAAAGTTTTCAACCTGCAAATTTCCCCCAAAAGCTTCTTTAACCTTCAGATCTAAATTTTGAAATTTAAACCTTCAAAAAATCCAAAACAATAGAAAATCAGTAGAAAAACCAAAAAAAATTACTGCTTCATTGAAAAACCTTAGGTTAGTTTCCATTTTTAGGAGTCGAATTACATCTTCTAGCTCAGTTTCTGTCAGCTGAAGCTTCAGAGGTTCACTAGAGTTAATTTCGAGTGGTTTTGGGTATATTCAAGGCTGCATTGGTTGATTTTTGATGTTGTGATCTTCTCATTTTATTCTGGGCTGTTATATGCTATTTTTTAGTCCAAATCGAGCATGTGCTGATTGATTTCAAGTGTTTGTGGATTACATCTACTGCTGTTACTCGTTTGCTTTCTGTTGACTCCTGTTTCTCTTGCTGTGATTTAAATCCAGGTACACATTTGAATCTCCTTGCTGTAACTCAGAGCTTGAAAATGGAATAAATGTTCAACTATTTGCTCTTGAACCATGCTTTCCTGGGCGGTGATATGTTAGTAGGTCAATAAGTGTTAATTAATGTATAACTATTTAGTTTTGTATTAACATGACACAATAGGCCGTGAGTTGTATAATTATAGACTGTTTTGACATCAATCAGGACTGTTATGAGGCTATGAATCCATATCGAGTTGATGTATATAATTAGGAGTGTTTGAACTGTTATTAAATTGAGCTACTGGATTATTTTTTCTTCCTTCAGCAATTGTATAATTAGAACATTCAATGGTACTCGTTTAGCACAGCTGATTTTAGTTATAGTATTTTGTTAGTCGGAATTTCACAGGAAGCATTAACTTGAACTGCATGGTTGGATATAATAGTAACATTATATGGTTGTTTGAAATCCATTCATGAATAGCGTACGAATTCCAGTATTGATTTTCAAATTTTATTCTATAATTGAGTTGTTTGAAGAGTATATGAATTGAGTCTGAAGGGCTATCAAAATTCTAGATTAAGTGTTGATTCATAAATTAAGCATTAATGGACATATGAATGTGCGCATTGGCTTATTTTGGTTTATAAATATTTGGATCATAAAGATAGGCCCGACGTATACCCAGTTGAAGGCTTACCTGAAGTTCTTGCCTCATTTTGGGATTGGGCTCACTCTGAGGTCAAAGCTTGGCTATTTCACGGAAATGGACTGTCCAGCTTATGTGACCGAATTGCTTCATGTTTGGGCCAAGTTTTAGGCCCAAAGAATTGTTAGAAGTCAAAAACCCTTTTAAAATTATATTAGGGATATGGGACTTAATTTGCAATATGAATTTAGGTTTTTGACTTAGGTAGCGGGTTCAAATTAAGAGGGTCCTCCCTTTTGTTTGAATTCGGACTTGAACTTGACGCCCGAATTTATATTTGTGAATTAATTGGCACTTAGAGACAAATAAATAGAAAATTTTAGTTTTCTTTAGGATTGGCCTTTTAATAATAAAAATGAGACGAGCCTCGCCAAACTAAAAATAGAAGTTGCGGGGCCCTCATAAATTACTTAATTAAAAATACTTAGAGATTCGGGATGGGTCGTTTAGCAAATTTCACGGCTTTCCCAAAAGATAACAATACGTTAGTCACTTTTAGGCGCGTTTTTAATAATATTACCATCTTAAATACGGGTGTGCATTTCAAGCAACCCAAATTCAAATCCAAAAATATTGAATAGGAATGTGTCGAGGATCCGGGTGCATTTCATGTGACGTGATCCGAAAATACATTCTTAAATGACGTTCATTTTCTTAAATAAAAATAATAATTGATACAAAACAGTACATAATTATAAAATTGCACTATTGGTTGGAGCATGTATAAAAATCAAATTTTAGCTATTTATAATAATTTAAGCGACCGTGCTAGAACCACGGGATCCGGGGGTGCCTAACACCTTCCCTCGGGTCAACAGAATTCCTTACACAGAATTTCTGGTTTGCAAACTCCAACTGGTAAGTCAAAATTTTCCTCGATTTGGGATTCAAATTAAATCGGTGACTTGGGACACCAAAAACCAATCCTATCCCAAGTGGAGACTCTAAAAAATAAATAAATGATTCCATTTCGAATAATGTCACTTTAAATGGAAAAACTCCCTTATACATTATCCTTCGGGGTAGGTGTGTAAAAAAAGGAGGTGTGACATCTCTGGCGACTCTGCTGGGGAAACGAACCCAGAATTCCGGTTCAGGGTTTAAAGAATTCGAGCTTAATACAATAGTTATATTTGGCTTTATCTAATTTTTCTACATGCTTCCATCTTATATTTGCTAAATGTTTTACCGCTTTGATATTTGTTAAATTGTATATATAAACTATCGCGAATCCCTTCCTCTTACTAAGTCTTCTACATCATGGAGAAGGGTGCACTTCGTGTAGCTTCTCTTCTATTTAGAGTCTTTCCCAATTTAGAATGAGGTTGGATAAGTTGCAAAGCCGGCGGAGCTTCTGTATCCCCGATACATTGCCTCCCCCTCGGCTCGAGTTGTCCGCTCGAGTAAGCCAGGTCTAGACCAATAAACCTAGGGATTAAACCTAGAAGAAGAAAAACTCATGCCGGATCCCTAGTAGGAACGTTTGTTTGCATCATGTGCATTTAACTTAGGGGACTCAACACACGGGTTGGGTCCATCTAGGACAGGTAACCTGAAATAAAATGACCATTCTGATGCATCTTACGTGCTACTTGTGCATTTATTTGCTCGGCTTTGCATGTTGACCGACTTGTATATAATGAGAGAAAATTGAAAAAAAAGCAGTGTTAAGACTAAGGGAGGAAAATCATTTATTGTGAAAAAACCCAATGCCCAAATAGTACCGAAATGCTGCCGGATTTTTGAAATAATAAAAAAAATAGAAAAAGAGAAAATATTTGAAAAAAATAAAAAATAAAAAAATAAATAGAAAGAAAATTGTTGTTCAAAAATAGTTTTGATTTTGGCCGATCGGCCCGAACTACGCTGGTTTGATTCTCACCGGATGTGAGATACGTAGGCAACCCTCATCGGGTCCAACCACCCTTTTGCAAAAATAGCCAAAAGATTTTAATTTTTGTCATAAATAAATTCGGGTGACGTCATTCTTGTTAAAATAAGCCGAATGTCCCCAAAAGGGCGCCAGAATGTTGTTTTTGCAAGAACAGCCACTCTGAGTCATTTTTAAATAGTTTGCAGGCACAACCTTAAAATCTTCCCCTCAGAAGTACTGAAAGGCCGTATTCGCAAAACCAATCGTTGTTTTGATTAAATAAAGAATTTTGCAAAAATAGCCAATTTGTAAAAAAAATAAATCATTAAAATTTCCTTTTAAATAAACGTGCAGGATGACTTCAAGTAACATCGAGACCTTCTCAGTCCTGAATGAGATCCCCTTGAAACTTCACATGTGGTGGCATGATTTAGGAAAGGAAGCAGAGATACCATGGAATTTTGGGCGGTCTAGTTGATCTACTAAACATCAAACCGAGGAAAGATATCATTGAGGCACTAATACCATTTTGGGACCCGACCCGTAACGTATTTCGATTTTCAGACTTTGAACTCACACCTATCTTAGAGGAGATTGCGGGATATGCGGGCCTCAACGGGAACCTTCGAGGCAGATACCCACTGGCACCACGATCGGTAACCCTTCACACGTTTTTGGATTTGTTGAACATCAGTCGGGATATTCAAGACCCGCATCTGGCAGAAGGGTGTTGTACATTGCATTTCCTATATCATCGGTATGGTAATCTAAAAGGTTTCAAAGAGCCCAACACCGGCTTGACACATGCAGGAAATAAAGATAAACGGGAGGCTCGACGGGGATTAGCCTTTATGGTGGCCTTTCTGGGAGTGGTGGTTTGTTCGAGAAAAGATGGTCACATAGACCTCGGCCTGATAGGGATGCTAGATGTTGCCATGAAAAAACCTACTAGCACAATGGTTCCTCTGATTATAGCAGAAATGTACCGAGCTCTGACCAAATATCGCGAAGGCGAGAAATTCTTTCAAGGTTGCAATTTGCTCCTACAGTTGTGGATGCAAGAACACCTCTGTCACCGCACAGGCTATATGAACTATGGTTTAACCAGGTTGAGTTGTATTGCAGAATTTGGAACCCGGTGACAAGTATTGAGTTCCCTGAAAGTACTGAGGCGTGGTCATAATGCTTAAGATCTTTGACCGCAGATAAAGTCGAATGGGCTTATGGTTGGCTTCCCGTTACTGAAGCTATATACACATCAGCAGAGGTCCCCTATATTCTTTTGATGGGTATCCAAAACATACAGCCTTATGCTCCTTACCGGGTTTTGCGACAATTTGGAAGATTCCAAACAGTGCATAATGATGAAGACCTGAGTGAGCCAGTCATTGAGTTGGGCCCGAAGGCTTCATTTCCTGAAGGTAGAATCCGAAAAATATGGAATGAGTGCCGGTTCCTTGAGCCAAAAATCATAATACAAGACCAAGCTAGAGGCGAGGTAGATCCCAAGTATCTGACATGGTTTGGCAAAAGATTTCAAATCTCATAAAGACCCGCTAAAAGACCGCACGTGCAGCAGTTTACCGATGGGGTCCAAGTTCAATGGGATTGGCAAGCAAAAGAGACGGAGTACCGAGCTAAAATAGGATGGTTAGAGCAACAGGTCCGGGACCTCCAATTCGACAAAAGTTTACAGGCTGCAGCCGACGAGGGTGATAAAAAGAAATTAGCTCAGGAGAACGAAGCGCTCAAAGCCCAAATTAAGCAAATGAAAATAGATGCTCGGAATCAAGAAAGAAGTCTATCTGATGAAAGGTTAACCAAAGGGTTAAGGAAACAAATTTCGGACTGCCAAGAAGAACTAGAAAAATTCGAGGGAAATATTGCAAGACTTCGGGTGCAGTGGGCCAAAAAGACTAAAGAGAGAGCCCAGTTTATGCAACAAATGAGAAGAAACTACAAGGGGACCATCGCCAAGATGAAGGGAAAAATGAATACTATGGAAGAAAAGACAGCCCAGCGGGATAAAGAATTCCGAGTCGAGATGAACCAGTGCTATAGGTTAATTATAGAGATGGAAAAGGAAGTTAAACTGCTACAAGATTTGCACTTCTAGGACACGCAGGTGCTAGAAGCTCGTACACAACAAATAAGTCGGCTTCTCCAAGAAAAGGGCCGAATTAGAGAAAGGATCAGAAACATTGCCCATTATATTGTCATGAAGTGTCAGGCCGACGGGAGAATGGGTCCTTTGCCTCAGTGATGATATTTGTTCGCCAAGTCATAAATGATTTAGATCAGTTACAAAAGGGTCTCGCACGCAGGCCCACGACAATGTCGAACGATGCTCCGTGGGCCCCAGGATTTGAAGCATTGATGTACTCTTAGTTAATCGAGTCTGTATTTTTGCTTTTGAGTCTATTTTTGTAATTTCCTTTGCAGAAAAAGAAAAACAAATAGTCTAGTAGCTTTTGTAACCACATTTATTATCAATGGAAAATTGAAAATTCCCAAAAATTGTTTTCTTACTGTTGTATTTATTTGCAAGAACTACGCTTGGTCTGATTCATGCGGGGCCATGATACGTAGGCAATCTACATAAGATTCGACCGTAATCCTAAGAAAAAGAGAAAAAGAGAAACGCGAGGGAAATAAAAGGAAAGAAAAAACAAGAGAGAAAAGAAACACAAAAAAAGAAAATAAGGCATTGAGAGAAAAACCCTGGCTAAAGAAAAAGTAGAAAATGAAAATAGAGAAGCAGGAAAAGAAAATGAAAGAAAACAAAACAAAAAGAGAAAGAAAAGGGAAAAGGAATAAGAAGAAAAGCCGCGATGACGCATGCAACTGAAGCAAACATGTAGATCCATTTAACTGTATAGGTGCATCACACTCCAATGTGCAGTTACCTATCTGTTACTTGTTTCATACTAACCGCTTGCTGCTGCCTACTCCAGTTGAGTATTTTAGAAACCGTGGTTGGTTTGTGGTAAAATGGCCTCGCATCGATACTTCACCAGATCCAAAGGAAAATAGAGATGTCGTCGGAAATTACCTTACCTGCAGTCCCCATACCTGAAGATAGCCCAATCTATGGGATCCCGGCCTTTGAATCCTATACATCTGAAGAAAATCGAATCCTGCGCTTGCGCTTGATGGAAATGTGGGATGCTTGGAATAACGGGAAGGATCCCCCAAGCACTATCCCTGGATTCCCGGAGTTGTTCCCAAGATCTAAGGGTTCTACCACGGTCCCTATCAGCCGCCCAAATATTCCACTGGGGCAACCTACTATGACTGTTAACTTCTTCGGAACACCCTCTGAGGATCATCCCCAAGTCTTCCCATCTGGAATCCCCAACATCTTTACAGCTCCACCATCTTCTACAACTACCCAAACATCAATACCAAAACATGCTTTTGACCCTTCAGTCTTCACATTTCAGAATCCAGTTTTTCAGGCCGACCCTCCTC
>MU780892.1:6404-25635 GCA_026770625.1 Nicotiana glauca
TGCAAAACCACCCCGAACCACCTCCAAATCACTCCCGAGCCCTCGGGGCTCCCAACCAAACACACACACTAAATTAATAACATCCTACGAACTTACTCGAGCGATCAAATCGCTAAAATAACATCAAAATCCAAGATTCAAACCTCAAAACCATAATTTTTTGCATTTCAAGTTCATAACTTCCAACTTTAGATATTTAGGTCCGAAACACGTCAAACGACGTTCGATTTCGACCAAATTTCACAGAAAGCACTTAACGCATATTTAAGACCTGTATCGGGCGTCGGAACCAAAATACGAGCCCGATACCTATATTTTTAACTCATTTTCATTTCCATTTTTACTTAATAATTTCAGAAAACAATTTAACAGAAAAATTCTTTTACCCGGGTTCTAGACCTCGGATTTCGACTCCGGGCACATGCCCGAGTCCCATATTTTTCTACGGACCCTCCGGGACCATCAAATCACGGATCTGGGTCCGTTTACCAAAAATTTTAACCGAAGTCAACTTTAACCATATTAATATCAAAATTCTTCAAAAATTTTTCACACATTTCACATATTTCAACATAAAAACTTTCTGGGTGCGCGCTCGGACTGCACACGCAAATCGAGGCAACTAAAAATGAGGTTTTTCAAGGCCTCGAAAGCGCGGAAAAAGGGAGAAATACGGTGATGACCCTTTGGGTCGTCACAGATCCGGGTGCATTTCATGTGACGTGATCCGAAAACACGTTTTTAAACAACGTTCACTCTCGTAAAAAATAATTAAAAGGCGATAAATAATTATAAAATTGCGCTATAGGTTGGAGCATGTAAAAATTAGATTTTTAGCCATTTATAATAATTTAAGCGACCGTGCTAGAACCACGGGATCCGGTGGTTCCTAACACCTTCCCTCGGGTCAACAAAATTCCTTACACAGAATTTTTGATTCGCAGACTCCAATTTGGAAGTCGACAATTTTCCTCGATTTGGGATTAAATTAAACCGGTGACTTGGGACACCAAAAACCAATCATATCCCAAGTGGCGACTCTAAAAATAAATAAATAATCCCAATTCGAATAATGTCACTTTAAATGGAATAACTCCCTTGTACATTTTATCCTTCGGGGTAGGTGTGTAAAAAGGAGGTGTGACAAGGATGAACCACGTCCATCACTTAGGTGCACAAAAACGGACAGATTCAAGCATGTGGGTTGCACATGAAGGAGGTAAGTTTAAATTGGTGTATTTAACATCTCCAGATCGAAAAGGTTGCATAATTGACAAGGAGAAGGATTCCTTAATCAAAAAGAACACAATTCAAGATTTGGAAGGAGTTAGAAGTTGAAATCAACTAGAACTGTTCCACCAAGGAAGAGTTGCATCAGAACTCTAGTTATTTCTTCATCTACTAACTCTATAAATTACAGGATGTTCTCACATTAAAGTGTTGCACAAAAACGCAAAAGTTAAACGTGAATTGGGAGCAAAATAGCAAGGCTTTTTGCAAGCAGTTCATGTGTGATTGACGTGTGCAAACCCGAAACTACATGAACCAGATTGAAGAACCAGCTCCATAAAGAGTTTTACGTGTCTTTGTTTATTTCTAGTTCAATTGTAGTAGGTGTTTTCATATTGTACTTTTCAGCTTTATCTAGAAGCAATTGTAATAGGTACTTTGAGTGTTCAAGTTAGAGTTAACTTAAAGTTATCGCAACAGTTAGAGGCTGGTTGCTACAACGGGATTATAGGTAATCCTTACGCTTACAAAGAGTTTTGTAAATGCTATTTTGGCTTAGTGATTTAGTGAAGTGTTGGGGAAAATCCTACTGAGTGGTAGGTCATGGTTTTTTCACCTATTGAGCCGGGTATTTTCCACATAAAATCTCTGTGTTCTTTATTTTCTGTATTTATTATTCAGCCACAGTCGTAGTCGGAACACATAGAAGAACCAGGTCATTCTATAGTTTAGTTAAGCAAAAATTGGGTACCACACAAATCACCATCGCCCCTCTTGTGTGGTATTGATGTATAGAACATCATTAGACAAGTCACTTACCTCAACCTCGCTCAATCATCAATAAGAATGCCTTTTCCTAAACTTTTTGACTTCAAACTTCCCAAATCTAGACAAAAGAAATTACAAACTATAAATATAACTATAAGGGACTAATCTAAATAATGAAATCATGACTTTAACAAGAAATTAGAAAATCAACCCAAAAAGTCAACTCGGGCCCACGTCCCAGAATCGGGTAAAAGTCACAAAATCTGAATACCCATTCAACCACGAGGCCACCTGTACCAAAATTACTCAATTCCAACACCAAAACCTCGATCAAACCCTCAAACCTCAAACCTAAATCTTTAATTAAATGAAGAAAATGATAGATTAGTGGAATATAATAAAAACGAGTCAAGAATCCTTACCCAAATGTTTCCTCCGAACATCCCCCAAAAATCTCGCCTCAATCCGAGATCTATATCTCAAAATATGAAGAAAATGGCAAACCCTAGATTTTAAACCTTCTGCCCAGCACTTTCCGCTTTTGCGGTCCAAAATCCGCTTCTGCGGTAACGCACCTACGGTGGAACCTCCGCATATGCAGAGCGTACTTATGCTCCCATACTTCACAGCTACATATAAAAATCCCCATCTGCAGAAGCACTTCTGCGCTCACTCGTCCGCTTCTGCGAAAACCTGACCACCTGTTGTCCTGTTCCCTCACTCTTCGCTTAAGCGATCATCCTTCCGCAAGAGAGACTCCGCTTTTGCGACCTCCTCGTCGCATCTGCGACCACTGGCCACCCTGTCCAGGACCGCTTTTGCGCTCGCCCTCTCAATTCTGCGAGCTCGCACCTGCAATCAAACTTGTGTAGGTGCGATTGCACCCGAACTAGTGCACTTCATCCATTCATTAAGTTTCAAACTCGATATGTTAACCATCTAAAGCCACCCCGAGGCCCCCGGTACCTCAACCAAACACTCTAATAAGTCCTAAAATACAATACAAACTTAGTCAAGACCTCAAATCGTATCAAACAACATCAAAAATACGAATCGCACCCCAATATAAGCCTATTGAAACTAGGGAAATTCCAACTTCTATAAAGGATGTCGAAACCTATCAAAACACATCGGATTGATATCAATTTTTCAATATAAGTCACATTTGACATTACGAACCTACGAAACCCACTGCTCTGGGGTGCGAGCGGCGAGAGTATGTTCTCTTCCCCCGGCCTGAGATGTGGTAGGAGGAACTGGAATCAATCCAGCTTGAGCCAGGGTGCTGAACATGCTCAGGAACAATGCAAGGGTCTCATGAAGCGTTGGTGTAGTAACATGCGTCTCAGATGTCTGCGCTCCGGCTGGATCTACTGGTGGCTCATCTATAGCAGCTCATGCGGGTGCTCTGGCGGCACTATGTGGACGTCCTCGGCCTCTACCGCGACCTCTCGCGACTCTAGCAGGGTCGCGGGTGCATGGTCATCATATCTGCATGTACGTGTCCTCACCATCTGTGAGATAATAAAAGACAGAAGTTTAGAATTTCGAAGTCAACAATTTTGCACGATAAGGAATCAAAAGAAGTGAAATTTTCCTAACAGTTTTATAGCCCGAAGATAAGTATAGACGTCTCCGTACTGATCCGCGAGAATGTACTAAACCTGCTTGTGACTCATGACACCTATAAACCTAGAGCTCTGATACCAACATGTCATGACCGAAAATCCCTATGTAAGACGTCGTGATGGCACCTAGTCTCTACGACTAGGTAAGCCTAACAAATTGCAAAAATAGCAAAACGGAAGTAAAAACTTAACAACTAACTACAACATATAATAACATAACTGATGATAGTGCCGCTCAGCATGTACAATAACCAACTTTCTAGAATATGCACAGTATTCTCAAAACCCGGAACATCATAAGTCACAAGCTACAGAAGGAAAACTAGTATCCCTATACACTAGAGTCTACGAAAAATAAGTAAGGAACATAAATGACATATGGGGAATAGAGGGGGACTCCGAGGTCTGTGGATGTGGCAGATATACCTTGATATCTCCAAATTGTCACTGCTCACTGATGACGTGGCTGATAAAAGGTACCTGGATCTGCACACAAAACATGTGCATAAGAGTAGCATGAGTACACCACAACGGTACTTAGTAAGTAAGCTAACCTCGATCAAGTAGTTACGAGGTCAGGTCAGGGCCCACTGGTATACAATAATTAAAGTAGAAGGACATAGCAATATAATAAGAAAGTGGAATTTAACAAAGAGGAGAGCAACAAAATAACAGTACAACACACAGGGATAAAATAATAGGGGATCTCTTGAGATACCGTTACGTAGTCCCAAAAGTAAATATACAAGGAGAACTCCCGAGGTACAACCTCGTAGTCTCAAAAGTAAGTTTGCAAGGAGATCTCCTGAGGTACTGCCTTGTAGTTTCAAAAGTAAAGATGCAAGGGGATCTCTCGAGGTACCGCCTCATAGTCCCAAAAGTAAACACGCAATTAAAAACCCTAAATACAACAATTAACAACAATAATTCTACGGTTAATACTGATACATATCAACAAACGATAGGAAACCAACTAGGCATGTTGCGCAGAGTTCAAATAAGCATTTAAAGCACGTAAATATGCAATATTTGGCTAACACGATAACTACACATGCTAGTATAACACAATTTAAAATGAAAACAGGTAACTACTCAGTAAAAATTGGACTTTACAACAAATAACTTGTGTACGCACTCGTCACCTCACGTACACGATGCTCACATATCACAATAGTACCAAATCCTAAGGGGATTTCCCCCGCACAAGGTTAGACAAACCACTTACCTCGAACCGAGCTCAATCAATCAGTAACAATGCCTTTTCCACGATTATCCGACTCCATGTCACGACCCCAGTTTGCCCTCCGTGAACATGTCGTGACGGCACCTAGTCCCTACGACTAAGTAAGCCTAACAATGCGGAAACAATACAACTTGCGTAAATTAATAATTTAAACCGAACAGCTAGAAGAAATTGTATATATAGATGACGATTGGCATATACAACTCAATAACACGGAAGTCTACAATATCATCCCAGAACCCGGAAACTCGCGGGAACAAAGCTAATAGAAAGTAATACACTGCTCTAACTCCAGAGTGTCTAAAACAATAGTAAGAAAGGAAAGGCTAACTGCTAAAGCTAGAATAAGATAGAGACTCCTTGGTCTGCGGACGCAGCAGATGTACCTCGAAGTCTCTGCTGGATCTCTCCGCCTCGAGGGTGATACACCTGGGTAGAGGTACCTGAATCTGCACATGAAAAACATGCGCAGAAAGGGCATGAGTACACCACAACGGTACTCAGTAAGTGTCAAGCCTAACATCGGTTGGGTAGTGACGAGGAAGGTCAGGGCCATACTGAGGTTAAACAAAATATAAAGTTTCCACAGTACGAAAATAGACAATATAAATAAATACAGCAGTGGAAGGAAACAAGTTATACAAGGCAACAACAATATTACAAGAGAGAACAGAGTAAACTCGTAAAATAATAACAACTTAATTCCAATAGTAAATCAACGTGGATCTCCCAGGATACCATCATGTAGCCCCTTTCATCAACTGTCCAGCGGATCTCCTGGGATATCGTCCCGTAGTCTAATTATCAGTGCACGGGGATCTACCGGAACCCCGGTCCATAGTCCCAATGTAAATACCCAGTACTAGGGGAATTTACGGGGTGCATTCCCGTAGTTCCATATCACTGTGCAAGGGGATCTAGCGGAAATCTAACTCGTAGTCCCAAAGTAAACAAACAAGGGGCGAACTACCGGAATCCCACATCCGTAGTCCGAATATAAATACGCAGCAACATCCAGAAGATATTCAAAAATAAAATTTCATATCAACGAAACAAGTAATTCTAGACTAACAATCTTCACGTAGCGCAATCAAGACAGTTTAAGCAAATAGGCAATTTAAGTCCACTAACATGCTTTTTCTAACTAACAAAACGCTAAATCCGCAAATATAATAAGTCATGAAAGGAATATACTAATAAATATTTTAAGAAAAATCGGGTTTCCAACAAGTTTCACAAGTACGCGCTTGTCACCTCACGCACAAGGAAATTCAGCTATCAAATATACCAATCCTAAGGGGAAGGTCCCCCACACAAGGTTAGACAAGCCACTTACCTCGAACCGGCTTCAAAATCAACTCGAAACCACATGTTTGTCACTAGTATCCGACTCCAAATGGCCCAAATATATTCAATTCAATTACATATCGTAAA
Source organism: Nicotiana glauca (assembly GCA_026770625.1). Taxonomy (NCBI): domain Eukaryota; kingdom Viridiplantae; phylum Streptophyta; class Magnoliopsida; order Solanales; family Solanaceae; genus Nicotiana; species Nicotiana glauca. The sequence continues at coordinate 12,708 of MU780892.1, forward strand.
TAACATCTCAAGCAACTGATTCTACTATTTAATTAAAAGCTAAAACGCAAAATTAGGTCAAATGACCAAAATTCCCCTCAGGCCAACGTCTCAGAATCGGATGAAATTAACATTTTCAGAACCTCGTACTCTCACGAGTCTAACCATATAAAAATCTCTCAAATCGGCGGTCAAACACCCACTCAAAACTCGATAATTTGGTCTATGAAGTTTTACCAATTTTTCATTCCAAATCTGAAATTAAAGGAGGAATTCATGATTAGATTAGTAGGTTACAAGCAAAAAGGAGTATAGAATCGTTACCCAATCTTTGTCCCTGAAAAACCCTCGAAATATCCCTCAAATCCGAGCTCCCAAGCTTGAGTTTTGGTAAAAATGGCTAAACCCTCATTTTGAAATGTTTATATCTTCCCAGACATTTAAAGCATCGCAAATGCGAAGGGAGTCACGCGTTCGCAAAGAAGGAAAAATGAAGGCTGAAAAATTGACCTTCGTGAATGCGTGTAATGATACGCGAAGGCCTGGGCTGGCAAGGCTACACGAATGCGACAATAGGCATGCGAACGCGATGAAGAAGAATAGGCACAACACTCAGCGTTAAATAACACTACGCGAACGCGAAGGCTGGCCGCGAACGCGAAGGAGAAAGGGCAGGGCTTCGCGAACGCGGGAGAATTGGACGCGAACATGTAGAAGGAAGGGGTCGCGATTGCGAAGAAGAAAAAGCTTGCAACAGCTGAAGCCAAAAATCTACAATTTTTAACAACTCTAAAATACCCCGTTGAGCATCTGAAACACCCCCGAGGCCCCCGAGACCTCAACCAAGCCTACAAACACATCCCATAACATACTTCAAACTTGTACCAATCCTTAAACCACCTAAAACAACGTCGGAAACTCAAATTAATCAAGGATTTAAGCCTAAGAACTTAAAATTCTCTCAAAATACGCTTTCGATAAAAAAAACTAACCAAACCACGTCCGAATGACCTAAAATTTTGCACACACATCCCAAATGACATGACAAAACTACTGCAACTTCCAGAAATCCATTCCGACCCTCGGACCAAAATCTCACTATCGGCATGTAAACTTCAAAAATTCAAACTTCGCCATTTAATGCCTAAATTAGCTACGGACCTCCAAAACACATTCTGAAGACACACCCAACCTAGAAATCACCTAACGGAGCTAACGGAACCATCAGATTTCCATTCCGAGTCCGTCTTCACACTGTTCTGACTACGTGAAACTTTCCAACACTTAAGCTCTCATTTAGGGACTAAGTGTCCCAAAACTCTCCGAAACTCAAAACCGAACATCCCGGCAATTCAAATTAGCAGAAATAAACTCGGGGAAAGTAGTTAATAGGGGATCGGGGCTTTAATTCTTAAGACAACTGGCCGGGTCATCACATCCTCCTGTACTTAAACATTCGTTCGTCCTCCTCGACTGGCTGACCCCGCCACTAAACCTTTACTGAAGCCATGTTCTTTGACCTCAACTTTCTTACCTGCCTATCCAATACAATCGATGGCTCCTCAACATAAGATAGATCCTTGTCCAGCTGGATTGAACTGAACTGAAATCCAACACGTGTGATGGGTCACCGTGATACCTCTGGAGCATCGAAACATGAAATACCGTATGAACCCCTACCAAGCTAAGAGGTAAGGCAAGCTCATAAGCAACATCCCCAACACGTCTCAATATCTCAAAAGGGCCAATAAATCTCGAACTCAACTTCCTTTTCTTCCCAAATATCATAACGCCCTTCATAGGCGAAACCCGAAGCAAAACCCGCTCTCCGACCATATAGGAAACATCACGAGCCTTTCGATCCGCGTAGCTCTTATGTCTGGACTGGGCTGTACAGAGTCTATCCTGAATCACCTTAACCCTTTCAAAAGCATCTTGAACCAAATATGTGCCCAATAGCTGGCCTCACTCGGCTCAAACCAACCCACCGGAGATCTACACCGCCTACCATACAATTCCTCACACGGTGCCATTTGAATGATGGACTGATAACTGTTGTTGTAAGCAGACTCCGCCAATGGCAAGAACTGATCCCAAAAACCCCCCAAAATCCATCACACACGCACAGAGCATATCCTCAAGAATCTGAATAGTGCGCTTGGACTGCATGTCCATTTGAGGGTGAAATGTCATGTTGAACTCCACCCGAGTACCTAACTCCTTCTGCACGACTCTCCAAAATCGCGATGTGAACTGAGTACCTCTATCTAAAATAATAGAAACTGGAATACCATGCAGACGGATAATCTCCCGGATATAAATCTCCGCCAACCGCTCCGAAGAATAAGTGGTACACACATGAATGAAATGAGCGGACTTGGTCAGTCGATCCACAATAATGGCATTGAACTTCTTCAAAGTTCGTGAGAGTCTAGATACAAAGTCCATGGTGATACGCTCCCATTTCCACTCCGAAATCTCTATCTGCTGGAGCAATCCACCCGGTCTGTGGTGCTCATACTTCACCTGCTGTCAATTGAGGCACCGAGCTACAAACCCAACTATATCTTTCTTCATCCGCCTCCACCAATAGTGCTGCCTCAAGTCCTGATACATCTTTGCAGCACCCGGATGGATGGAGTACCGCAAACTGTGGGCCGCCTCTAGAATTAGCTCCCGTAGGCCATCAACATTAGGTACACAAACCCGACCCTGCATTCTCAATACTTCATCCTCGCCAATGGCCACATCTCTGGCATCACCATGTTGAACCCTATCTTTAAAGACAAGCAAATGAGGGTCATCATACTACCGCTACCTGATACGATCAAATAAAGAAGACTGGGATATCACACAAGCTAGAACCCGACTGGGCTCCGAAAGATCCAATCTCACAAACTGGCTAGCTAAGGCCTGAACGTCCATCGCCATATGCCTCTCTGATGCTGTTAAATATGCCAAACTCCCCAAACTCTCCGCCCGGCGGCTCAAAGCATCAGCCACCACATTGGCCTTACCTGGGTGATATAGAATAGTAATGTCATAATACTTCAACAACTCCAACCACCTCTTCTGGCGCAAATTTAGATCCTTTTGCTTGAACAAGTGTTGCAAGCTCCGATGATCAGTACAGATCTCACAAGGCACATCGTACAGATAATGGCGCCAAATCTTCAGGGCGTGAACAATGGCAGCAAACTCAAGATCGTGGACAGAATAATTCTTCTCGTGTATCTTCAACTGTCTGGACGCGTAGGCAATCACCCTACCGTCCTGCATCAATACCGCTCCAAGGCAAACTCTCGAGGCATCACAATTGACAGTATAAACCCTGAACCTGTAGGTAATATCAAAATTGGGGCTGTAGTCAAAGCTGTCTTGAGCTTATGAAAGCTCGCCTCACGCTCCTCTGTCCACTGAAATGGGGCACCCTTCTGGGTCAATCTAGTCATAGGTGCTGCAATAGATGAAAACCCTGAACAAATCGGCGATAATAACCCGCCAAGCCAAGAAAACTACGGATCTTTATAGCTGAGGATGGTCTGGGCCAACTATGCACGGCCTCTATCTTCTTCGGATCCACCCGAATACCCTCACTCGATACCACGTGGCCCAAGAATGCCACGGAATCCAACCAAAACTCACATTTTGAGAACTTTTCATATAACTTCTTTTCCCTCAGAGTCTGAAGCACTATCCTCAGGTGCTGCTCATGATCTTCCCGACTCCGGGAATACACCATTACATCATCAATAAAGACAATGACATAAGAGTCAATATATGGTCGGAATACACTGTGCATCAAATCCATGAAGCTTGCTGGGGCATTGGTCAACCCAAATGACATAACAAGGAACTCGTAATGCCCATACCGAGTCTTGAAAGCGGTCTTTGGGATATCTGGCTCCCGAATCTTCAACTGATGGTAACCTGAGCGCAAATCAATCTTGGGAAACACTCGTGCGCCTTGAAGCTAGTCAAACAGATCATCAATACGAGGCAAAGGATAACGGTTCTTCACCGTAACCTTGTTCAACTGACGATAATCAATGCACATACGCATAGAATAGAGGTGTTAAACAGGCCGGGTCAGCCCGGTTCCGGACCAACCCAGACCGGTTAAATTCGAACTGGCACAGACCGGTTAAAGGAGGCTGGGCTGGGATGGGCAGGAGGGGTAGAAGGGGTTGGTCCGTTTAGATTTAATAAACCCGGTCCAGTGAGCAGTAACCCTTACCGGGTTAACCGGCCCGGACCAGCCCGGACCGGCCCGGTACAACGGTTAGATTTTTTTTTGTTTTTTGTTTTAATTTTTAAAATATGTGGGCCCCGCTGACCGTTGGCAACGGTGAGACCTTGAATTGGTCCGTTGGCCAACGGAAAAATTACATAAATAACCTTTTTTAAACCCTTTTTTAATTTACAAAACTAACCTTCTCTAAAACTATAAATACCCCCCCCCCCTCTTCTTCATTTCTTCACTCTATACTCATTTCTCAATCTCAATTTCTCTCATTCTCCAATTTGCAAGACTTCAAATCTTCAATTCATTATTTCATCTTCTAATTTTATTTGGCTCTCTTTTCTTGAATTTAATTTCTTGTGTTTTATCATTCGGAATTTGAAGTTTGAACAATTGAAGTTCAAAATTGAAATACTTGCTTGACGTTTGTTCGTGATAACATCGAAATTGCGTAATCAAGTGCTCAATTTATTATCGAATTCGGTGCACTCCCTCCAACTCTTTCTCTTATTTACTATTTTAATTGCATATTTAATTTTAGCTTATACTTTAATTTTTACAATATATTGAATGCTGCTAAATGAGCGTGTAGAAAAGTTACTGGTAGGGGAAATAAAAAAAGAGGTAGTCCTTCAACATCTGGTGGTAATAGTAATACCCAATTTGTACATATTTCCGAAACATCGCCTAATGATAATATAGATTATAAATAATTACAAGAAGATTTTGGAATAGAAGATAATGAAATAGGAATGGAAGATGACATACCAGCTACACATACTAGTGCTGGAGCTGGTAGTGTTGGACTTGCTACAAAGGGTGGTGGTCATGGCACTAGTAGTAGACCACTTGTGGCTCCGACTACTAACCTTAGAAAAAGATGTAAGGTTTGAAATTTTTTTGAAATAATTGAAGGTACTGACAGAGTTAGATGCAAACTTTGTAAAGATTATTTTAAACATTTGACTGAAGGAAATTTATGGGGGACTAGGACGCTTAGTAGACATATGAGAATTGAACATCCCATAGAATGGGGCTCTGATGGTGATGGAAATCAAACAACGTTTAACCCTACTACTGGAGGACTTATGAAATACGATAAAATGAAGGATCGTGAGGAGTTAGCAAAAATGATTGTTTTGGGTTGTCTACTGCTTTCTTTTGCTTCTTCATCATATCTTATTATGCATATTCAAAGGATTTACAATCCTTTATTTAAAGGTATCCCTAGAAGTACTTGTAGAGCCGATATCTTTAGACTTCATGGACAATATCAAACATAGATATGTTATTTGTTTAGCCACCTTCCTTGTAGAGTTTCTCTAACTTCTGATATTGGCCATGCTTTTAATGGAAAAGATTATTTGACAATTACATGTCATTGGTTAGATGATACTACTTGTATGCAAAAACGTATTATCTCTTTTAGATATGATGAAGATCAGAGTCATACTGCTGCATTTATTAGTAGTACTATTTGTGAAGTTGCTGAATTTTATAATCTCAAGCAAAACGTTTTGTCTTTTGATAATGTTTCTAATAATAATGTCGCAATTTCAATATTAAAACTGCATTCGCAACCACCTCTTGAAAAAAAATTCATGTTAGGTGTGCATGTCATGTTTATAATTTAATTATTAAAAGTGGCCTTAATTTATTTTTAACTGATATTACTCATGTTAGAAGAGCAGTTGGTGTTGTTCAAGGAAATAATATACAATCTAGAATAAAGAAATTTAAGAAAAAGTGTGTCCAGTATAACCTTAAACCCAGATTCATGCCAGACGAAATTGTTACTAAATGGAATTATACATATATATTTTTAAAATGTTGCTACAAATATAGATTCCCAATAACTGAAGTTGCTAATATGCATTGTACTGATCCAAACGGTATGTTAACAACTAGTACTTGGGAGGTCATTGATGATGTTGTTAGGTTTTTACATAAATTTTATACAACTACTGTTGAGTTTTCTGGAGCATATCACCCTACTGTTACTATGGCTTTAGTACATATAGCTGAAATTTCTTTTCTACTCTTTGAATTTAAGAAGAAAGAACAATATAAGGATGTTGTTGTAAAAATGCAAAAAAAAATCAAAAAATATTTCTTTCCAATTCCTCCGATTTACTTAATTGGTGTTGTTTTAAATCATTATATTATTGTCACCAATTAATGAATGTTTTATATACTTATATGGAGATTGGACCAACTAAAACCCCAGATTTATATGTTTATATGAACATGCTAGATGAATATTTACAACAATTATATAATTATTATGCAAATATAATTGATGATGATGCTCGCACTTTAGGCAATGTTAATCCCACTATGCACTGTAGCACTTCTGCTACTGTGGATGATGAAGAAGGCCTTGATAGTTTTAATATTTTTTCTACATTTTCTAACACTCAAACCAGTAGCAGGAACATTGATGAACTTCAATTCTACTTTCAGAAGCAAAAAGAGCCCTCGCACAAAGGAATTTTCACCATTGGGATGATGGCATGAGAATGGAAAGCAATTTCATGTTCTTTTCGCTGGCTCGGGATGTGCTGAATGCGCCAATTTCTACTGTTCCATCAGAGAGTGCATTTAGCCAAGCAAAACAACAACTTGGTGACACCCGTCACTCATTGGGAAGCAATGCTTTGGAAGTTTTAGTATGTTTCAGAGTTGGATTAGATCGGAACGAGAAAATCAAGGACGTGAAGATGTTGATAGCCCAGAAGACAATGAACTTAGAGATATATTAACACATGGTAACCCATCCGAATTTAACACTCCAGAAGAAGGTCACTCAGTTCATATTGATTATGAAGAACTTAATAAGGCAATGCAAAACCTTTGAATTTACTAGTTTTTGAATTTTTGGTTAATTTACTTGTTGTCAAAAATGTAAACCTTTCAATTTGTAAGTTTGAATTATGAAATAAATGTAACACTTGCAATAAGTGCAATTTTTTTCCATCTTCTTTGTATTCTTTATGTTAATACTTTGTATTAATATAACATACAATAGTTATACAAAATACAAAAAAAAATTAAAAATACACTAAACCCGATCCGGTCCAGCCCCCTCAACCCGTAACCCTTACGGTTCAATTTTTACCCGGATGAACCCGAACCTGTTAAACCCGTTAAGACCCAACCCATAATCGGCCCGGACGGTAACCCGTACGGGTCCAATAAATAGCAACCCGCCCCGGCTTGGCCCACCCGTTTAACACCTTTATTAGCATAGAACCATCATTTTTCTTCACAAACAAGACATGAGCACCCCAAGGTGAAACATTAGGTCGAATAAAACCCTTATCAAGCAATTCTTGTAACTGATCCTTCAACTCAGGAGGAGCCATACGATACGAAGGAATGGAAATGGTTGAGTGCCCGACAACAGATCAATGCCAAAATCAATATCTCTATCAGGTGGCATGCCCGTAAGGTCAACTGGGAACACATCGGGATAATCCCGTACCACTGGAACCGAATCAACAGAAGGGGTATCAACACTGACGTCTCTCACATAAGCTAAATACACGGCACACCCCTTCTCAACCATATGCTGAGCTTTAAGGAAAGAAATAACTTTACTGAGTGTATGATCTAAGGTACCCATCCACTCAACACGCGGTATACTTGGCATAGCCAGTGTCATGGTCTTGGCAATCAAGAATAGCATAATGGGGCGACAACCAGTCCATGCCCAAGATAATATCAAAATCAACCATGCTGAGTAACAAAAAATCTGCCCTAGTCTCAAAACCATGAATAGTAACCAAACATGACCGATGAACGCGGTCCACAACAAGGGAATCCCCACAGGAGTAGAAACATAAACAAGGGCACTCAAAGAATCTTGAGGAGACACATAAGAGTAAGTAGAGCCTGGATCGAATAGAACCGATGCATCTCTGTGGCAAACCAATATAATATATGTGATGACAGAATCGGAGGCAACAGCCTCAGTGCGGGCAGGCATGTCATAGTATCTGGCTGGGCCTCCCGCTCTAGGGTGACCTCTACCTCCCCGACCTCCACCCATGGCGGGCTACTGGGCAGATGGAGTAGCAGCTGGTGTTGGAACCATGGCCCGAGAACTCTGCGGGGCACGCTATGGTTGAGAAGTCTGTGAAGAGGCACCCCTACCAAGTATAGGGCAATCTCTGACCATATGGCGTGTGTTACCACACTCGAAACAAGCTTTGGGAGGACATGGTGGCTGTGACTGGCTCTAGCCAGGTCTGTTGGACTGACCTCTGAAAGCACCATGTGCTGGAGGTGCGCTAGAAACTGGAGGTGTATAATAAGGCTCATGAGGCCTAGGAGGAGTTGGAGCACTGCTGGCAGCTGGAAGAGCTGAATGAACAGGGCGACTCATATAACCCCTACCATGACGACCTGAAGCTGGGGTACGGGTACCAGAATAATGACCTGACTCTCGAGACCTCTTGGCCTCCCTCTCCTCTCTTTCCCTAGCATGCATACCCTCAATCCTCCTAGAAATGCTCACCACCTGCTGATAGGAAATATCCATCTCCAACTCACGAGCCATGTTAGATCTGATGGGAGGAATAAGCCCCTCAATAAACCGGTGAACCCTCTCGCGAACAGTAGCAACCAAGGCTGGTGCATGCCTAGCCAAACTGGTGTAACATACAGCATATTCTGAAACAGTCACAGCACCCTGGCATAAATGCTCAAACTCTGCGTGCCATGCATCCCTAACGCTCTGAGGAACATACTCTCGCAGGAACAAATCCGATAACTGAGCCCAAGTCAGTGAAGCATCCGCATCTGGACTGTCTAACTCATAGGTGCGCCACCAATCATAGGCGGCTCCTCGAAGCTGGAAGGTAGTGAAAGAAACCCCGCTGGATCCTGAAATACCCATGGTACGGAGAATGCGGTAACACTCATCAAGAAATCCCAGAGCATCCTCCGATGCTAGACCACTGAATATAGGAGGCTCGTACTTCTTGAACCTCTCAAGCCTCAGCTGCTTATCCTCGGAAGCCCCTGCCCTGTCCTCGGGCTGAACGGGCACTGCAGGCGGTACATGAATAATCTCGGGAACCTGCTCAACATGCACTCACTTCTTGGGAGTGCGGGCGGTGGGAGTTTGTGCTCCTCCCCTGGCCTGGGATGTGGTTGCAGCGAGGGAAAGCAACCATGCCTCAGCCAAAATGGTGTACATACTCATGAACTGTGCCAGAGTCTCCTAAAGAGATGGAGTAGTAGGCGTGCCAGGTGCTTGGACTTCGGCTGGATCTGCTGGTGGTACCTTGGCGGCAGCTCACGCAGGTGCTCTAGCTACACCGTGTGCACATCCTCGACCTCTACCCCTGCCCTGGCCTCTAACGGCTGCAGTAGAGGGTGCGGGTGCCTGATCATCTCGAGTGGCACGTGTCCTCATCATCTGTGAGAGAATGGAAAGACAAAAGTTTAGTTTTGATATCAAATTCTCGCACGACAAGGAAATCAAATGAAGTGGAATTTTCCTAACAATTACATAGCCTCTCGTAGATAAGTACAGACGTCTCCGTACCGATCAGCGAGACTCTAATAAACCGGCATGTGTTCCATGACTCCTATGAACCTAGAGCTCTGATACCAACTTGTCACAACCCCAGTTCGCCCTCCGTGAATATGTCATGATGACACTTAGTTCCTACGACTAGGTAAGCCTAACAATGCGGTGACAATACAACTTGTGGAAATTAATAATTTAAATCGAACAGCTAGAAGAAATTGTATACACAGATGTCGCTTGACATATACAACTCAATAATGAGGAAGTCTACAATATCATCCTAGAACCCGGAAACTCACGGGAACACAAGCTAACAGAAAGTAATACACTGCTCTAACTCCAGAGTGTCTAAAACAACAGTAAGAAAGGAAAGGCTAACTGCTAAAGCTAGAATAAGATAGAGACTCCTTGGTCTGCGGACGCGGCAGATGTACCTCGAAGTCTCTGCTAGATCTCTCCACCTCGAGGGTGATACGCCTGGGTAGAGGTACCTGAATCTGCACATGAAAAACATATGCAGAAAGGGCATTAGTACACCACAACGGTACTCAATAAGTGCCAAGCCTAACCTCGGTCGGGTAGTGACGAGGAAGGTCAAGGCCCTACTCAGGTTAAACATAATATAAAGTTTCCATAGTACGAAAATAGACAATATAAATGAATACAGCAGTGGAAGGAAACAAGTTATACAAGGCAACAACAATATTACAAGAGAGAACAGAGTAAACTCGTAAAATAATAACAGCTTAATTCCAATAGTAAATCAACGAGGATCTCCCAGGATACCATCCTGTAGCCCCTTTCATCAACTGTCCAGCGGATCTCCCGGGATACCGTCCCGTAGTCTAATTATTAGTGCACGGGGATCTACCGGAACCCCGGTCCGTAGTCCCAATGTAAATACCCAGTACTGGGGGAATCTACCGGGTGCATTCCCATAGTTCCATATCACTGTGAAGGGGGATCTACCGGGAATCTAACCTGTAGTCCCAAAGTAAACAAACAAGGGAGGAACTACTGGAATCCCACATCCGTAGTCCCAATATAAATATGCAGCAACAGCTAGAAGATATTTAGAAATGAAATTTCATATCAAAGAAACAAGTAATTCTAGCCTAACATGCTTCACGTAGTGCAATCAAGACAATTTAAGCGAATAGGCAATTTAAGTCCACTGATATGCTTTTTTCTAACTAACAACACGCTAAATCCGCAAATATAATAAGGCAGAAAAGGAATCTACTAATAAATATTTTAAGAAAAATCTGGTTTCCAACAATTTGCACAAGTATACGCTCGTCATTACACGCAAAGTTAGACAAGCCACTTACCTCGAACCGACTCCAAAATTAACTTGAAACCACACGTTTGCCACGAGTATTCGACTCCAAATGGCCCAAATCTATTCAATTCAATTACATATCGTAAATAACATCTCAAGTAACTGATTCTACTATTTAATTCAAAGCTAAGACGTAAAATTAGGTAAAATAACCAAAACGCCCCTCAAGCCAACGTCTCGGAATCAGATGAAATTATCATTTTCAGAACCTACGTACTCTCACGAGTCTAACCATATAAAAATCTCTCAAATCGGAGGTCAAACACTCACTTAAAACTCGATAATTTGGTCTATGAAGTTTTACCAATTTTTCATTCCAAATCCGAAATTAAAGGAGGAATTCATGATTAGAATAGTGGGTTACAAGCAAAAAGGAGTATAAAATCGTTACCCAATCATTGTACCTAAAAAACCCCTCGAAATCTCCCTCAAATCCGAGCTCCCAAGCTTGAGTTTTGGTAAAAATGGCTAAACCCTAGTTTTGAAATGTTTATATCTGCCCAGACATTTAATGCATCGCGAACGCGAAGAAGGAAAAATGAAGGCTGAAAAATTGCCCTTCGCGAACGCGTGTAATGATATGTGAATGCAAAGGCCTGGGTTGGCAAGGCTAGGCGAACACGAAAAGAGGCATGCGAACGTGATGAAGAAGAATAGGCACAACCCTCAGCATTAAATAACACTACGCGAACACGAGGGCTGGCTGCGAACGCGAAGGGGAAAGGACAGAGCTTCGCAAACTCGGGGGAATTAGACGCGTATGAGTAAAAGGAACCGGTCCTCCTCCAAGATTATAATACATGATCGCGAGGAAGGGGCCACGATCGCAAAGAAGAAAAAACATGCAACAGCTAAAGCCAAAAATCTGCAATTTTTAACAACTCTAAAATGCCCTGTTGAGCATCCAAAACAACCCTGAGGCCCCCAGGACCTCAACCAAGGCTACAAACACATCCCATAACATCATTCAAACTTGTACCAATCCTTAAACCACCTAAAACAACGTCGGAAACTCGAACTAATCAAGGATTTAAGCCTAACAACTTCAAATTCTCTCAAAATACGCTTTCGATAAAAAACCTCAACCAAACCACGTCCGAATGACCTGAAAATTTGCACACACATCCTAAATGACATGATGGAACTACTGCAACTTCCGAAATTCCATTCCGACCCTCGGATTAAAATCTCATTATCGGCCCGAAAACTTCAAAAATTCAAACTTCGCCATTTCAAGCTTAAATTAGCTACGGACCTCCAAAACACATTCCAAACACACACTAAATCTCGTAAACACCTAACGGAGCTAACGGAACCATCGGATTTCCATTCCGAGGTCGTCTTCACACTTTTCTGACTGCGGGCAACTTTGCAACACTTAAGCTCTCATTTAGGTACTAAGTGTCCCAAAACTCTCCGAAACTCAAAATCGAACATCCTGACAATTCAAATTAGCAAAAATAGACATGGGGAAAGCAGTTAATAGGTAATCGGGGCGTTAATTCTGAAGACGACTGGCCGGGTCGTCACACTCCCAATGGCCCAAACCTAGACAAAAGCAATTACATACCATTAATATAAATATAAGAAACTAATCTAATTAATGAAATCAAGGCTTAATCAAGAAACTAGAAAATCGCCCCAAAAGGTCGAACCCAGCCCACGTCTCGAAATCGGGTAAAAGTCATAAAATATAAACACCCGTTCACTCATGAGTTCACTCGTACCAATATTATCCAAATCTGATGTCAAAATCCCAATCAGAACTCAGAAATTTAGTTGAAGAACTTCTCCCATTCTCCCCCCCAGAATTGTACATGTAATG
>MU780892.1:26393-61990 GCA_026770625.1 Nicotiana glauca
CCCCCCCAAAAAAACTTTCTCAACTAAATTCCTTAATTAAATGATGAAATTAACTATAGATTAGTGGAATATAACCATAAAGGAGTTAATAATTGTTACCCAAAAGCTTTCTCTAAAAATTCTTCAAATAATCGCCCAAATCTGAGTTCTCAAAGTCCCGAAATTGAAAAATGGGCTAAAACCCTCGAACTTGGCCCTTTCTGCCCAACAATTTCGCTTTTGTGGCCTTGTAGTCGTACCTGCGACACCGCACCTGCAAAAATTCCATCGCAGTTGTGGAAATGACTTAAGAGGGTTGGGTCCGCTGATGCGATAAAAGGGCCGCACTTGCGAGTGTGCGCATGCGGACTATTATCCGCTCCTACGACTCCTTAAGCGCATCTGCGGGCATCTCAGATGCGATATTTTCCCCTTACATGAGATCCCTGACCACTCATCCCAAAATCCACTTCTGCGCTTGGCATCACGCACGTTCGTGCCCGTACCTGCGGTCTCCCCACCGCAGGTGCGAAAACACCTGAAGCCTGAAAGCTTCAGCAATATATACAAGCCCAATTTCGATCCGAAAATGATCCGAATCACACCCGAGGCCCACGGAACCTCAATAAAATATACCAACAAGTCCTAAAACACCATAAAACTTACTCAAGCCCTAAAATCACATCAAACCACGCTAAAATCACGAATCACCCTCCAATTCAAACTTAATGAACTTTGAAACTTCAAACTTCTACATCAGATGTTGAAACTTATCAAACCACGTTCGATTGAACTCAAATTTTCCACACAAGGCATATTCGACATTACAGACCTACTCCAAATTCCGGAGTCGGAATCCGACCCCGATATCAAAAAGTACACTCCCAGTCAAACTTCCTAAAAATTCGACTTTCGCCATTTCAAGGCTAATTCAGCTACAGACCTCCAAAACACAATCCGGACATCCCCCTGAGTCTAAATCACCCAACGGAGCTAAAGAAATCGATGAAACTCCATTCCGGAGTCGTCTTCATACAGTTCTAACTACAGTCAAAATCTTAAGATTTAAGCTTCTATTTTAGGGACTAAGTGTCCCAAATAACTCTGAAACTACAAACAAAACCTCCTCGCAAGTCACATAAGCAGAAAAAGACACGGGGGAAGCAGTAAATAGGGGATCAGGGCTATTACTTTCAAAATGGCTGGTCAGATCGTTACAAGAGGTTAATGACTGAGTGGTGTCGAGGGCCTAACTGTAAAGTTATTTATGGGATCGGGCTGCAAGCCACAACATGTTTTATTGATTTGCCATGATTGGCTTGATATAGCGCTTGGGCTGAAGGAGCCCCTCCGAAGTCTGTACACACCCTAGTGAGCGCTGGTACCTACTAAGTGCCGAGTGCTGAGTGGCGAGCGATTGAGATAAATGAGTGATTATGAGGAATGAGTGAGAGGAATGAGTGACTGTTACTCTGAGATGAAGCTTTTGATTTCATTATTGTTGCACTTATCTATCACATATCACTATTTTGAAATTTCTAAGAGATATTATATTCTACTTTACTTGGACTTCCCATGAGTTAACTGATTTGACTTAAATTGTCGAATAAGAAAGCATGCCTACTTTTCTATGTTGAAATTACTGAAATTGAACTATAAGTGTAAAGTTCGTCACTACTTTTAGTTCTTTATTTGGACTTGTTACTTACTGAGTTGGTTGTACTCACGCTACATCCTACACTTCGTGTGCAAATCCAGGTGTTTCCGGACACAGTAGGTGTTGATTCATTGTGCGGTTGACCCTTAAGAGATTTCGAGGTAGCTGCTCGGCGTTTTCGCATACCTTGTTTCTCCTTCCCTATCCTTCCATTGATTGCATTTAGTTTTAGACTATTATAGACTGTATTTTCCAGATTTATGATATTTAGATGCTCGTGTACTCAGTGACATCCCGATGTTGAGAATTTTCGTGTTGTATTTTGGATTTTCAATCTTGTTTATGAGAAGTTTTATTATTTAAACTTCTTTAAATCCATTTTCTATTAAATGTGTTAGAGTTATTCGTAAATGTCAGCTTGCATAGTACCATGTTAGGCGCCATCACGATAGGTTAGAATTTGGGTCGTGATAATATATTTAGAAGACAAAACATAAATTTAGAATATTACAAGACCTGGTTCATTAACACACCCTAGAAGAGTGAAATAACTCATCAAGTTCAAGTTACAAGCTTATGATCATGAGATCCAACAAGCCTCCAAAATTACATACATAAGTGTGACATATGGATCATGTACAAGTCCCAAAACTATATAAAGCCTAGAAGTATATGCAAATGTGATCTCCATAAAAGCTCCCAAAAAGAATACTTCATATGACCGTCTTCAAATCTCATCTCGTACATTACCTACGATAGAAAACCACTATCGCTAAGCATAAAGCTTACTAGCATATAAACTTTGGGCTTGGAGCCAATAAATTCTCCAACTTCCCTTTTCAGTTATAGGTATCTCAAATGAAACATAAATTTAAAGCAAGTAAACATATATAAAAAGTACCGAATATCAAATCTTGAAGTGTTTCCAAATACCAATAACACTGTTCAAGATTCAAGTGCCAAGTGTCAAGAAAGCATATATTATCAATCCAAAAGAGTTTGCCAAATACCCATTTTTCGCGCAATATGTATGTCATGCCATCACACTAAGAAAAATCAGATATCAAGATGGACCTAAGCCCCAAATCGAGTAGGGTCAAAACCCAATAGTCAAGAGACTTAAGAACCATATTAAAAATGGCTTTCTAGTTCATACATAACACGGGAAAGTTTCATAATTTACGACGAACTACAAATCCAAGTCAAGATGGCAAGCCGAGATGAATAAAAAAGTTACTACCACAAGAAGACAAATTCCCAACAAGAATGCAAAATGATCAGGCAATCCGTACGAGTGGGTAATTTAGCGAATATCTTGCAATATTGAGATAATACCAATACAACGATATAAAGTGAAGAGAAAGTAAGCAAAAGTTCAAGTTATTTCCAAGTATCCAGCAAGTACATAGATTTAAAGATCAAGTTCATACACAAACCTTGGTGTTTTATCACAAAACAGTTTAACCATAACTTGAGGACATTCGAATCCTCTATGCCATAAACCAATCAAATCTATCCACTTCCTCAAACGCTTCCCCTAATATTTTACAAGGGTATATTTACTTTAAATACATAATAAAATATCCATATAAGTTCTGTACTTCGACATGTCGAACTAAACATGATATTGGTGAATATTACCCTAAATATTTGAAATAGAAATTCTGAACAGTACCACTGTTTTGTGTTGTGGCTAAGTTTTGAAGATGTAAATGAAATAAATAGACTTTATGGTCTTCCTTATAGTTGAATATATGTCTCTTAGGGTTCCGGAGAATCTTGAATAACCCAAATATCAGTGTTGTAAAAGAGAGTTATGCTAAAAATACTAATAGTAGTACAGGGAGGATTTGTAAAACAGAAAATTTGGACAGCACATGCTCTGTATTTTATCATCCCTTTCTGGATAAATACAAGCAAAACCAGGTTTTGGTGCCTGAATAACAGTTATAGAGCTATAAAATATCGTTCCATCAAAGCTTGGATCACTTAATATGGATCACTATACAAAAAGATATGAAGAAAACACTAATAGATGTCTAGTGTAAAAACGAATTTAGTAACTTACCACAAAAGAGAGGAGCAACTTGAGCTTCACCAAGAACTAGTTTGGCGGATTGGTTTAGTGGTTTTTTTTATGGTTTTCATGTAGTATTCCATGTGGGAGGAGGTTATGGAAAAGCAAGTCACAAAAGTAATATATATGAATTTTGGATAAGTATGAAAAAGTGGTTGCCCAAACTACTAAATATCTTTAGATAATATGGAAGATATGCTGCCCAAAACATATTATATATATCTATTGTGTATTATAACAACTACTCAAAAATACCATGAAACTTAATTGTACATATTAACACAATCTAGAGTAAGCAACTTTCCTATATCATCAAATTCACATTTAGGAAGTACGAAGTGAAATCTATCCTCATTATAAAGATGGTCACTTGAGAATGCAAATATTAGTCAAAATATTGGGGAATTACACCTAAACCTAACCCAACCACCGAGTCCTTGACCCATACCACCATGAACCCAAAAAATGACCTGCGATCCCATCTCCTCGACCCTGAACCTGAGCATTGACCCTCGACCCTTGAACCCCAACTCCGTCCCTCTGCCCAATCCTCCCCCCCCCAACTAAAGTTTGCATATATTATATAAATGCTCTTGAGATAATATTTTCTACTTAGTAATCAAATATTAAAATAGAAATATGAAAGCCAGTTATTTTTCAGGAAAATATTTTACGATAATTATTTTAAAAAAATATTTTTTTGAAAAATATTTTCATTCATACGGAACATATCCATTGTGTTTAGTGTTATTGAGCCCTCATTATTATCTCTATTACTGATATCACTAACCGCACTACATGCTAACAACTATGTATCATGAGTTCTAAACTCGTGACATTATCTTATTATAGTATAAACAACAACTAGAATCCCACTAGTAGGGTATAGGGAGGGTGAGCGTATGCAGACCTTACCCATATCCCGGAGGGACAAGGAGGCTGTTTAGGGAAACCCTAGGCTTAGAGACAATGGATCCATAATAGCAATAGAAACCAAAAAAGCAGTATCCAGCTTCGTAAAAGACAACAAATAAATGGAAAGGCAAAAAAATAAGTGTTAAACAAAATAAAAACCGCGAGCAGTCCTAGATAAAACACTATCAGACTAACTGGCAAAACGAGAAAAAATGCTCGGCTATCCCCAACCTACAACCCTAATTCTCGACCTCCACACCTTCCTATGAAAGGCTATGTCCTCGAAAATCTGAAGTCGCACCGTGTCCTTCCTGATCACCTCGCCCTAATCCTAGGCCGCCCTCTACCTTTTCTCGTACTTGTCAGAGCCAACCGCTCACACCTCCTAACCGGGGCATCTAGGCTCATTCTACACACATGCCCAAACCATCTAACCCTCGCTTCTCGCATCTTGTCGTCCAAGGGATCCATGCCCACCCTCTCCCGAATATCGTCATTCTTAATCTTATCCATCCTAGTGTGCCCGCACATCCATCTCAACATCCTCATTTCTGCTACTTTCATCTTTTGGATATGTGAAATCTTGACTGGTCAACACTCAGTCCTATACAACATAGTCGGTCTAACCACCGCTTTATAAAACTTACCTTTAAGTTTTGGTGGCATATTTTTGTCACATATGACTCCCGACGCTAACCTCTATTTCATCCATCCCACCCCGATACGGTACGTGACATCCCCGTCGATCTCCCCATCTCCCTACATAATTGACCCTAGGTCCTTGAAACTCTTTCTCTTAGGGATGACTTGTGAGTCAAGTCTCACATCCACGTCCACTTTTTCCGACACGTCACTGAACTTACACTCCAAATATTCCGTCTTATTCCTACTCAACTTGAAACTTTTAGACTACATGGTCTTCCTCTATAGCTCTAGTTGCTCGTTAATGCTGCCTCACATCTCATCAATCTGAACTATATCAGTGAACAACATACACTATGGCACAACTCCTTGAATATGGTGTGTTAGTGCGTCAATTGCCCCAAGTAAGAACGGGCTGAGCGCAGATCCTTGGTATAATACCTTAACCACAGGAAAAGGCCCTGAGTCACCTCCCGTAGTCCTAACCTGAGTCTTAGCTCCATCATACATATCTTTTTATCGACCTAATATAAGCTGCAAGCACACCTTTCACCTACAAACATCTCTACATCACGCCCCTAGGGACCTTATTATAAGTCTTCTCTAGGTCAATAAACACCATGTGCAAATCCCTCTTCCTATCTCTGTATTGTTCCACCAACCTCCTGATAGGGTGGATTGGTTCCACAGTAGAACGACCCGACATGAACCCGAACTATTTTTTTGATAAAGACACCACCGTCTTTACCCTCAATTCCACCACCATCTCCCAAACTTTCATGGTAAGACTCAGTAACTTGATACCCCTATAGTTATTACAATTATGGATATCACCTTTGTTCTTGACAGCGGAATCATCGTACTTTATCTCCACTCATCTGGCATCCATTTCATCCTGAAAATAACGTTAAATAGCCCAGTCAGCCACTCCAAGCCTACTCTACCTACATACCTCCAAAATTTACTAGAATCTCATCTAGTCCGGTCGCTTTGGCCCGACTCATCTTACGCATCGCTCCCATGACCTCCTCAACCTTGATATGCCTACAATACCTAAATCTTGGTGACTCTCGGAGTGCCCGATTCCCCTAACACGATGTTTCCGTCCCCATCTTCATTCAGAAGTTTATGAAAGTACGACTGCCATCTTTGCTTAATCTGGGCCTCTTCCATCAATACACTACTTTCCTCACTTTTGATGCACTCTTATTCTAATATATCTAGCGTATTTTCACCCTAATTGATAGTGATATTGCTTTACTTTTCAACCTAATTGATAGTAATATATATATCATATTCTATGTGATGTCTATCGTGCTCCCACTCATAATAAATAAGGATCCAACTTCATTCTCGTCCTTCTTTGTTATTTTATCTACTCTTTATGCATTATAAATGTATATGTTATGTGCCATAAGTCCTCTCTTCTAAATATATGATGTTATTTTATCTTTTTCTTCTTCTTCATTTCTATTAAAATCTCATATTCACAATTTCTCTTTATACCCCTCCATGTTTGCTAAGAGGAATCCTCTTTGTGCGAGAAATATAGCTTTTTAGACTATTTAAAACCGCATTTTATAGGGCGAGTTTTGGCAGTATTATTATTATGCAATCATTATTAATATCTCTCTCTCTCTTACACACAAGGTAATTGACACTTAGACTCTAATTTATCCTGTGATGATAGATTGCTGATTGACATTTACTAGAAAGAAGAAAATAAACACAATATCATCTAATGGAATCCGAGTAGTTATGTTGATTCGTATGCGATCCCATTGTCATGTTGATGAATTATAATTGCGAAATAATGTTCTTTATTGATAACATGTAAATCACTCCTTAGTTTCTACTAAACTATTCATTCTAGTCTAGTTAATTCTTAATCGCATGCCATTTGACTATATTCTGCTAGCATCTAATGGACCTATATCTAAGACTAACATTCTACATTCTACCTCACATAGAATGATACAAAAATTTCCCGCATAACTTAAGTGGGAAATGATAATCAAATATTGTATTAACAATGTAATTTTAACATGTTGAAAACCAAATATTGTATTTGTTGGTTTTTTTTTAAATCTAATTAGATAAGAGTTGTGAATGAGAAATGGAGGAAAAAGATTAGAAGGGAAACAAAAAGTTTGAAATAGTTTTATTTACTAATTCACTTTGTCCCTCATCGAAAAAGAAAAGAAAATCTTTGTGCTTATATAGAGAAGCATATCTTCTAGCTCTTAAAGAGTTAAGAAGAAGTGGTGCCTCGCGTCGCTCACTCGCGCGCTCACTCGGCTAGGCTTCGACTTCAGGTTCAGATTCGATCCATTGATATGATTGATAATTCTTTTTGGACCAAATTTATTTTCCGCTTTCCATTATACAATTTTTTTCTAATATTTTTTCGCGGAATTTTGATTTTAAATTCACGGTTTGCGTTTAAAATTCACGACCAGACTTCTGCGAAATGGTACCTCATATGAATAGGTATATTCGTATCTATTCAACCCAGACTGTTTGGCTACAAATTTAGAGGGGTTGCCTCATTTTTCAGCACCGAAAATCTACATACTCCCCCCTCTCTTTTCTGCATTATTTTCAAACAAGCAAAACATAAACATCAGTGCGATTTAATGTCGTTTGTTGAGTTCGACGAAATTCTGTAATTTTCATTGCGGTATTACAGAATAGTTGTTCCGTTCTATCATGGGAGGAATTAATCCAACAACCTTGGACAACAGTGAGAGGATTAAATTACTTAAGAAAACACAATTTTCTGTTGGGTTCGAAACTTTATGTATTCTGTTTATATTTTATTTTTATTTGTTCTATTTTTTGCGTTGCTAACAATATTAACTAAAATAAAAATAAAAAATTACTTTGCTTATAGGGAAAAGCAAGACTTTAGAATCAAATTTGTTAACATATTATACCGTAGGGCTCCATCCATATTAAGTTTAAGTTGCAATTGTTTTCTAATAGCATACTTGTACCAGCGAGCAAATGGAATTTCTCAAAAAACGCGGTCTTAGTTGTAATGTTAAACACAAGAAAAGGTCAAATCCTCGAGATTTTCAATTGTTACAAAGATAACCTTCGAGTTATAGTAATTATAGAATCACCCCAAACCAATTTGAACATTAAATGCGTGTTCGTTACCCAGCCTCTTGACCCGACTGAACCCGACCCATTTACAAATATACCGCACGGCCTGCAATGCACAGTATTTGGAAATGACCGCTTATGCGTTTTTATGTATACTTTCATCAATCCACTTCCTTTCGCCATTTTTCTACTCCAAAAACTTCCAGAGCTACGTGTCGATCTTCGAGAAGGTTCTAGGGTTTCATCACATCTTTGTAAATGAACAGCTTGCATTTGAACGGTGATCGCCGCTAATTTTATCGGCGTTCGGTTCCTGCCACCGTGAAAGATCGCCGTTGATTCATCATCATGTTCGAAGCTCATGTAAATAACTCTCATTCTCACTTTATTTTCCTTTTCTATTTTTTGTGTGTTATAAACTGTTCAATGTTTGTACTGTATTTATAGGCTTAATTAAAATTTGAAGCTCGTGGTGAATTAGATTTGACCTATTTTCTAAGTAGTGTATTCGAAGTAGTGGATTTTTTCTTAATGCCAGTTACTGGACTACTATTTCCTTAGAGCTGTTGTGTTTTAGGCTTAACTACTTTGAGAAGTCAAGTAACAACACTTATTTGGATTATCGGGAAAGGAAATATATGCTGTAAATGAGATCGAAAATATGCAAAGGGAATAGAGTTGTCTTACTTCGTGATGCATTGTTGAAAGACCTATTTAAAGAGAAGAGAACTTCATATTGTGCAAACTATGCTGACGATGAGCGCATTACTGCATTTTTTATGCGGTTGATGTGGCAGTGATATGGATATTTTCTGGTACGGTCATTTCTTCTTTTGGTTTTGTTTTGACGGGTAAATGTGATATTTTGATAGATGTTACACTAAAGAGGAGTGCAATCCATTAAAATAGACATGAAAGAGCCGTTACCAAAAAATAAGAGCCTTAAAGGAGATAAAAAACCAAAAAGATGGCAAACTCATGTCAAAAGTTTTGCAAAAGTAGGAAAGGATAAACTCCGAAATCAGGTGGGATAATCTTAGTATGTCACACAAACTGTCACTATGGTAGTAATTTATATAAAGAGAGAAGCTATTTCAATGGGTATTAATACCAAAATTAGTAAGAATTTAAGATTAAGCATACATCACAATGTTGATATATAAATATCTATTTAAACCGAAATGTAATTCAATATACTGCTTGCTTCATATTATTTTTAAGGATGACATTAAAATCAACCCTGAAAAGTATCAGGGTACTATTTTACTTTTAAAAAAGGAGTTGAAATACTATTTCAAGGAAAAAAGTTATATGTTTGTAGGGCATTTAGTATTTATCTAGGCCAATTTCCTAGATAGCTCCTCAAACGTGGCACGATTTATTAGTTAGGAACTCTAACTTAGTTAGTGACCAGATAAACAACTTTACTTGAAAATATTGTCTTTTGGACACGTCACATTGACATGGCAAATTATGCGTGTTTCACTTAAATTTGAGCTAGTTACTCATTTTTTTTATTTTTTCAGAATCAAAATGAATTTTATGTGGACCCCGAACTACCATCTTCTTTCTTATTAAAAGCTATCACCAAAATGGTGATGAAAATTTCTATATGATATCTCTTTATAGATTTTCTATGTTGGACTCGTATTACAGATTTTCTACCCACCGAACTCATATTTCTGCATTATTTTCATTTTCGATTTTATATTTTCTCAGTTCAAATAATCCTTATATACTCTAAAGGCAAATGATCAAAGAGTCATTTGTTCAAAAGCTTGATGTCAAACGCACTTCATCTACATCAAACAGCCGTAATGGAGTACCTACCAATACTTCCCAATTCCAAAAGTTTGGAATTCCAAGTTTTCTTCAATGATCTCGTCACAAATGATATCAATACCCTATTTAAATCCCTCTCATCTAATAAGCCTTACTTTGCAATCGAAGTTCCTGATTCTTCTCCGGAGGAATAGGGGAAAGCATAACTCGGGTAGGGGAGCAAAAGAACAGGGAAGGAAAGGGGGGGGGGGGGGGGGTTGAAGTAGACGAAAGGGGAATAAGGTAAATCTTTTTCTTTCTTATTGTACTTTTTAAAAATATAATGGCAACTGCCTTTTTTCTTAAAAAATACACGTGTCATTAGTTGATTTGTTTGTCAGCAACAAGTGTCTTTCATGCACAAGGTCTTATGGAAACAATTGTTCATGAGACACCCTTTTGTTAAGTAGGGGTGTTCAATTGATCATTATGAAACTTGAGGTGTCTAATTGAAAAAAATGGTGCCAAATTTAAGTGGCTGCTTATGTATTTGGCCATTTATCTATGATCAATAATATCTACGACCAATATTATTTTCAGAAAGCGGAAAAGCAGGAGGCAAAAATACTAAGGTAGCAAAAATACTGATGAATGAGTTGGGGAGGTCGAGCAAGCGGAAGAGTTGAGAGTGATAGAAGAGAGAGCGCTAGGAAAAAGGACGTGGTTCTACAAGAGACTAGTTGAAGGCAAAAATTGAGGGCGTTGTGGTTAAGGAAGGGGATGCTAATACAAAGTTTCTTTTTTCAGGATAGCTGTAGCGAATAGAAGGATGAACTACATTGAATCCTTAAAAGAAATGGTGTGGTGTCGAGGGGGAAGAGGAAGTTAGAGGGGCAATTGTGGGGTTTTACGAGCTTTTGTGTAAAGAAAAAGTTAATTAGAGACATAAACTAGGGAATAGAGTTTTACCATTTAGGAGTGGCAACGAGGGAGTGGTTAGGAAGGACCCTGGAGAGGAGGAGATGCGAAAGGCGACAGAGAGTTATGCGGCTCATCAACTGGTTCTAGTGTTGGACAACACTTATGCCATTAGTGACTACGGAAGGGGGAAGGTCACGAGCTTTTAGGAATGGTCACATGTGTGAACTCATCATTCATCTTATCAAAGGCATAACAAATTCGATAGATACCCAAGCACGCATGAGACAAATTGGCTGGAGCGTTAAAAAAAGCTTGAAATTTTACACTCTATTTCATCTTAGCTTTCTTTCAGCAGTGTTGGATTATTATCATAGGAGAGTTGATGGAGACCATGCGGCTTTCCATGAAATTAGTGAGTTTGAAAGAAGGAAAATGATTATATTGATGTTGGAAAATTCCTGTAGTATACAAAAATGTAGAGAAACCTCGATCAAGTTATGGTTCTTATGAAAGTCACCCGATCATCTATACAAAACAAGAACCTCATGGGTATTTTTCAACTGTTACCTTAAAAACAACAACAAACAAAACAACAACCTCATGTGGGCACCAAAAAGAAACAAAGACATGAAGCTACACCTTATATGTAGAAAATTATACTTGACCTTTCAAAAGCTATCTTGTTCCACTCTCTCCATATTATCCGGATAAGAGCTGGTGAAACTACATCCATGCCTTGAGTCTTAGTGATAATAGATGAAATCCTTGCTAATGACCGCATTTCTTGACGTTTTTAGGTTTACCTATATAATAATAGCACTTTACCAATATCTTAAAAGGTTAGGAAGAATTTTTGAGAATGTATCTTTTAGGGAGTGTGATGGTAGTAGAGCAAGTTTTTGGGGACGTAAATGGTGCGGAGACAACAATTTGAGAATCACTTTTCTTAACATGTATAGGATTTCATGCCAAAAGAAGATGTCAATTCAAAGCACACGACGGATACAAGGCGAAGAAATGCATTGGGATTTGAGGTTTGGGAGGAGCTTGTGAGATTCGAAGTTAGTAGAATTTCAGGGATTGATGGAGTTGCTCCACAAGCAGATCATTTTACAAAATAGGCATGATGGTTGGAGATGGGAGAAAGGAATAAGGGTGTTTTTTTTGGTTAAGTCCCACTATAGTGTACTTTTGGGTGGAGAGGAAGCAAACTTATCATCCGGTGTGGATCCCTAGGTTACCAGTAAATGTATGCTTCCTTGCATGGTTAACTACAAGGGGGGTAATTCTACCGACTGAGAATCTGAGGAAGAGGAGACTTATATGTGTCAGTTGGTGTTTCATGTGTAAATGCCCGAGGGAAGATGTTGATCACCTGCTCTTATATTGTCAGGTTGTATCTCGTTTGTGGGGTGAAATGTTGGGTTGGTTTGGAGTTCGACGGGTGATGCCAGACATGATTAAAGAAGTAATGTTTAGTTGGAAATTTGAGGGGGGAGAAGAAGACGCAGAGCTTGGGATGTCGCTCCACTTGCATTAATGTGGGTCAATTGGAGGGAGAGAAATAAGAGGGCTTTTGATGGAGTTGAGGAGGGCTTTGTGCATTTGAAGAATAGCCTCTTTTCTCTTATTGTGTTTGGTGCACCCCATGAGACTCCTTTATGCATAAAAGATTGGGTGTCTTTTAAAGAACCATATTTTGTTGTGAGGTTCTCTTTTTGTGTATATATATATTTTTTTTGTGTACACTTATCAAAAAAATAATAAAAGAACCTTACCACGGGGAAACTGTTTAGTTGGTTTATGGCTACTAGATGTTTGAGAAAAGGTTGGTTTTTCCTTTGAGACTACATCTTGAGAGTGATAAACCTTCATTTATTTTCAAGAGAGAAATGTATCGTATTTCGCTTAATTATAACAAGTGGAAACTTTTCAAGTGACTGCACTTCTTCAACGTTCTTAGGTTTGTGAGTATAATAACATCACCTTAACATGGCAAAAATAGTTGTAGTTGTTTCTTATGGCTACTAGACATTTGAGAAAAGGGTGGTGTTTTTCTTTGAGACTACAACATGAGAGAAATAAATCTTCATTTATTGAAAGAACAATAGATAATTAAACATTGAGAACCATAAGCACCAAACAATTTATGAGAATAATGCGTTTTAGTAAATCGTATTTGACAGAATTAAGGAAAAGGTACGAGAAACAATTTATTCATGTCATGTTTCGTTTCTGTTACTTGTTTTTCCTCTTATTTTTTTATTTTTATTTTTATATTAGCTTTATTGAGCAATATTATGTGCATGGTGTAGGTTCTGCATTTGCTTCGAAGATATCTTGGTGAATACGTCCATGGATTGTCGGCAGAGGCATTGAGGATCAGCGTATGGAAAGGTATATTCATATTTTTTCTATTTCCTATTTGGTTTTTAAATCTCCGATTCAATTACTTTATTCACGTTATACTAGTTGCAAGCTGAAAGTCTGGTGATTTTTTTCTCTGATGAGTAATTAGTGTATTGATTTGACGTGAAAAATTTAGTCTAAAAGGTAGGTGTTTCTAATTTCCATGTTACAAGCGCACCATTTTATAATATTGCGAATTTTGGGATCCTTGTTGCGCTCTATTGAAATGCATGGTTTCCTTCCTTTTTTTAAAAATAAATTCACCTTCATTTGTCATAAAAAAAATGGGGTTGGTTTCCTAAAGTTGTGCTGGTATCCCCTGTTACAATCTAATTTCACCTTCATTTGTCAAAAGCAAAAAGAGGTTTGGTGTCCTAAATTTATGCTGTTATCCCCTGTTACAAACTTTCGATTCTTTTATAGGTGATGTGGTTCTCAAGGACTTGAAACTGAAGGCAGAGGCTTTGAATTCCTTGAAATTACCAGTTACTGTCAAAGCTGGTTTTGTTGGAACCATAACTCTTAAGGTATTCTGATACTTGATTTGTTTTCAGTTACCTTATGGCCATTTTCTAGCAAGTCAATCATCTTTTTTTTACAAATTATTTACTTTATGTCTTTATGATTTTCGTGGTTTATAGTTCTCATGCAGTGCTTCTTATAGGTTCTATCCAAAGGTGCTTTACTTGTTATACCTAGTGTAGCTACTCAAGCATAAACTTGTCACAATTTACTCTAATTGTGATCATATTGATTCGTTGTCATCACAGTAATGTTGTGCTTACTAAGGTCCTTATTTTGTTCCTGCTTTGAGCGGTGTCCAATTGTTTTGGTCAATACAAAATTCCATGGAAATATTTGCATATGTCAAGATCATATAAGGAAAATAACAACCTATTCCTCCACCAATGTGAGACATTTAACACTGACTCGACAAGCTCACACGTGGTCGTTAGAGCGTGGATAACATAACATGGAACATTCGCTAACCAATAGGTATGGTTTTGATACCATGTTAAGAAACTAGATCTTGAGCCTAACTTAATCCGAAAAGCTATATCATGTTGTGAGGAATGCCCAAAACCACATAAGACGATAATAACCCCATTCCCACACAAATGTGGAACATGTACCACGATATATCAAAAAGTTGGTGTGTGTGTATGTGTGTGTGTGTGTGTATATATATATATATATATTGATAAACTAAGGTAAAAAGTTGGTAGATCTTTTTGCTTTTTTTGTTGTTTTATCTTTCTGATAAGTTAATAGTGTTCTATATAAGCGGAACGACGCCTCCTTTTGGTTGTGCAGCTTGCCAACACCTACACATCACGTCGCCGTGCATTGAGCTTCAATAATTTTACCTACTAATGAGTTTCCTTCCTTTCCCTTTATATTTTTATCAAAGGACATTCTTTGTCTCTTTTGGCCCAGAGGCCGATGCAATGTATCAACGCCGGGTTCAACTGAACGCAGTAATTTTGTCGCGGAGCATAAATTTATGTGTAAAAATTCACTAATATTTCAATAAATAGCAACATGAACCTATAACTATAAAAAGACAATGGGTTCAATTCTAAAGACATTAAAGGTTGAACCCATAAAACTTAAATCCTAGATCCGCCTCCGTTTTCCCCCTTTTACTACGTTCTTTACCTACTAATGAGTTTTCTTCCTTTCGCTTTATCTTTTTATCAAAGGACATTCTTTGTCTCTTTTGGCCCATATTTCCCCCTTTTATTACCTTCTTTATCCTTTGGTTTCAAGTAAAATAAAACAACCTTTGAGTGTGACGCTTCATGTACATTGTACAGGGTAAATTTTGCAACAATTTCTTTTTCCCCTATTTTGATCTGTTTTTACAATATTTGCCCTCAAATAATCCTCTAATTAAGCCATCATTTATATTTGCTCGAATCTGTTATTGCTAGTATCCAAAATAGTAATAGGTGCTTACTTCATTAAAGTTAGTGCACACTTTAAAGAAGTATAAATGAGTTTTTGAATTCATGTGGAGAAATGGTCTCTTTGGAAATGGATGCATGAATTTTGCAACAAAATTGTTCTGTATAAACTATTATACTATCTTTCTGAAATTTGAGATAAAGGAGACAAAACGTGGTTAGTAATAAGACTACCTTACTATATTCTCTAGGCTTTGTTTTTCCCTCCACATTGTTTGTACTAAATTATTCTTTATTCTAAGAATTTAATTTCTAATTCAAATACTTAATTAGGAAGTGCAATAGCCTTTTTTTTTTTTTGATGAAGTAAGGTGTTTCATTAAAAAAGCATCAAGAAGATGCATAGTTACATAGTTACAGGGGGCCTAGTTACAAAGGCAAAGAAATAAAAAGGAGACGCTAGGCCCTATACAAAGTGTCAATCTAGGACAAGAGTACTAACAAAGTCCAAAAAAAGATCAGTACCAATTACAGGGGACAATTTTGTCCAGCAAAAAAGTTCAAGTAGGCATTTTGCCTTGAGAGAGTGATTTGAAGTTGAGATGCCATCAAAACATTTCTATTTCTCTCTGTCCATAAACACCAAAAAATAGTTGTAGGGATCATCAACCAGATTTTCTTGATGGCCTTATCAACTTTCCACAAACTCCAACTGATGTGTGCATGCCTCATATTTTGAGGCATAACCCAGCTCAGACCAAAAATACTGTAGAACATATTCCATATATCAGTGGCAACTGGGCAGTGCAGGAACAAATGGCTGACAGTTTCGTGATTCCTCCTACAAAGGTAGCATCTGTTGACCAGCTGGAATCCTCTCCTGTTAAGGTTGTCTTGTGTTAGACAAGCTTCATATAATGCAATCCAATTGAAGCATATAACCTTAATAGGTAGTTTGGTCCTCCATATCAATTTCCATGGCCAGGCATCAATCACCTGATTTGAGTGCAGTTTTGCTTGTAACACTCTTTGACTGTGAAGATACCCTTACTACCCCAACACATAGTGTCTGAGAGATCTTCATCAATGTTGTAGCTTTTCACTCTTGCTAGCATTTCCATCAAACTTTCCATTTCCCAATCTTGGACAGACCTTCTCAGATGCACATCCCAGTTGTTGTTACTCCTGTTCTGAGCAATTGAGGAGTTCTTGTCCATGGCAATTTGGAAAATGTTAGGATAATCATCCATGAGGGCTGTGTTATTTAGCCAAATGTCCTTCCAAAATCTGATGTGCTCTCCATTACCAGGTTTGAAGTGTATTTTCTGGAAAAAATCATTGTTCAATTTGATAATAAACTTCAATGGACCAACACCATAAGGGGCTTTTGCAATTTTAGTGCTCCAGTTGTCTCTTTTCCCATGCTTTGCATCAATCACCTTCTTCCAGAGACTTGGCTCACCTGTACCATACCTCCATAGCCACTTCATCAGCATACTTTTGTTGTGGATTGCTAAATCTTTGACCCCCAATCCTCCATTGCTTTTCGGCTGTATGACTTTATCCCATTTTATCAAATGGAATTGGCGAGAGCTGCTATTCCCTTCCCAAAGGAAATCTCTTCTGATTTTATCCAATTGCTTTAACACCTTTTTAGGGATAGGGAACAAAGACATATAGTAGGTAGGTATGCTGTCAAGTACACTGCTGATAAGAGTTAATCTACCTCCCATGGATAAATATTGCATTTGCCAAGTGGCCAACCTCTTCTCAAATTTTTCTACAACACCATTCCAAATTTCACAATTCTTGAATTTGGCCCCCAATGGGAGGCCCAGGTAGGTGGAAGGGAGTGCCCCAATGCTGCAACCCATAGTTCCTGTCAACTCTACTATGGTGTTCACATTGTTGACTGGATAGATAGTGCTTTTCAGCTTGTTTACATGTAATCCTGACAAGGCTTCAAAGAGTAGGAGGGTGAGATTCAGGTATAGGAGCTGTGCTTTTTCTGCCTCACAAAAAGTCAGAGCATCATCAACATACAGTAAATGAGATACAGTAATTGTATTCCCAGCATTGGTGCCAACTTTGAAGCCCTGAATTCACTGCATTTGTCTGGCCTTTTCCAACATCTTACTTAGACCTTCCATGGCTAATATGAACAAAAAGGGGGAGAGGGGATCACCTTGTCTGATCCCTTTTTGAGGGGTGAAGAAACCCACAGGGGATCTGTTAATTAAAATTGAATATTTAACCGTAGAGATGCAATACCTTATCCATTTTATCCACTTTTCACCAAAGCCCATCTTCCTCAAGATAGATATTAGGTATGACCAATTCAATTTATCAAAAGCCTTCTCTATATCCAGCTTGCACATAACTCCAGGTTCTCCAGTTTTAATCCTCCAATCCAAAACCTCATTAGCTATGAGAGCTGCATCAGTTGTCTGCCTTTGTTTGATGAAGGCATTTTGATAGCTAGAGACTAGCTTCCCAACAACCAACTTCAATCTCTCTGCTAGAACCTTGGCAACTATCTTGTAAACACTTCCAATAAGGCTAATTGGCCTGAAATCCCTGAGTTCAATAGCACCCTTCTTTTTAGGTACTAAAGCAATGAAAGATGCATTGCAAGACCTCACCATGTAGCAATGTTGGTGGAAGTAGTTGAGGGCCCCCATGACCTCTGCCTTAATGAAACCCCAAGATTTTTGAAAGAATGCCATGGTAAAACCATCTGGCCTGGGGGCTTTATCAGGAGCACATGATTGAATAGCGCTAAGCACTTCATCTTCTTCAAACACTTTTTCTAGCAACTCCCTGTCTGCCTATGTGAGTCTGGCTACTTCTTCAAAGCTGGCAGTAGGCCTCCATTCTTCACTTTCTGATTCTGGTAGTAATTCAAGATCTCCTCATTGATCACTTCCTTGTCTTCTGTGATCTCATTATCAATTTTGAGCTTGTCAATTGAGTTGTATCTTCTGTGAGAGTTGGCCATTGTTTGGAAGTATCTTATATTCCTGTCCCCTTCTTTTAGCCATAGGCATCTTGATTTTTGTCTCCATGAAGCTTCTTCAGCTTTAGCAATTTCCATTAGCTCCAATTTCATATTAAGAAAACTTTGTTTTTCAAGCTGAGTAGAAGTTCTGTCTCTGTTGCTTGTTCTAAAGTTGCAAGCTCCTATAGAATTCTGCTTCTTCTTGTCTCTAGCTTTCCATAGACTTCCTTGTTCCATTTGGAGATGTCTTTCTTCAGGTTTCTCAGCTTCTGAACAAGTATAAAATCAGGGCTGCCACTAGTCACATAACCTTGCCACCATTCCTTCACCATGTCCATAAACCCCTCTTGCAGCAGCCACATATTTTCAAACTTGAAGTAGGATGGAGCTGAAGACCAGTCACCACTTTCTAGCATGAGAGGCTTGTGATCTGAAATAGGTCTTGGCATTGCTAACTGTTTGATAGACTTAAAGCTCTCATTCCATTCTGTAGAGATAAGGAACCTATCAATTCTTGAGGCCTGTAAACTGTTTTCCCCCCTTGACCATGTGTATTGTGCCCCGTGTAAAGGAAGGTCGATTAGCTGAAGATCTGAGATTATTTCAGAGAAGTTTCTCATGACTTTGGTTCTTCTGTTGCAATTGTATCTCTCAGCCTCAAATCAGCACACATTGAAATCCCCTCCTATAACCCATTGATCACTCCAGATACCCCTTATTGCCCCCAACTCTTGCCAGAAGTCATTCCTGTCTGTGTTGTTGTGTGGGCCGTAGACCCCTGTAAGACCCCACCTGAAATCCTCTTGAAGACTCTCAAGGATGCATGTAATTGAAAAACAACCTTGGTGAGAGTCAACAGACCTCCACAATCTCTTGTCCCATAAGATAATAATACCTCCACTTTTGCCGTTTGCCCCCAACTCTACCCAGTCAGCCCACCTATTCCCCCATATCTGGAAAATCATACTTGATTGTATGCCAGCTATTTTGGTTTCTTGTAGACACAAGATATCAGCTTTCCACCTTCTGACTAGTGAAGCTAGAGTGCTTCTTTTATTCTTATCATTTAGCACCTGAAAGTTCCAACTGAGAATTTTGACCATTCATCTGGACAGTATCTTGCAATGCCGGCCCCGATCACTTTTCTTCCACCCATCATAGTTGATGCCGCAAATTAGGTTCTGAACTTCAGATTCCCCTTTCTTTCTCCCCTTTCCTTTCTTACCGGAAGTAGAAGGAGATCCCTTTTTTTGCAATTGAACCTGTCTCTTCTGGTCCATTCTTAGGATTAAGTCTAGAATTTCATGTTCAAAGCCGGCTATATTGATCCCCAAAGCCTTGCATGCCTTTCCCATAACTAGTTTTGTCCATTTAGAAGTCTCTATTGTTGTGGGTTGCTGAATTACTTGGTGAATTTCTTGCAGCTCTAATGCCTCACCGTCATGCCAAGATAGGGGAAGAGATTCACTGTGAAAATCAGTGTCAGAACATACTAGAGCAATAGAAGCAGATTCTGACCAATTCAACCTCTGTGAAAGACCTCTGAGATTGTTGATGAAAGTGTCAGCTTCGTCATCGGCTTCTGAGAGGGGGATAGCTGTTGAATCCTACGTAGTTGATTCCGTAATGACTGGGTTGACATGGGCCTGCTGAAGATCAACAAATGGGAGAGGCATATCGTTACTGTGAAGAAGACGAAGGTCTGGTAAAATTCTGATGGCACGCCAAGACTGGGAGCTAATGGGTTTATTTGTCTTTGACTTAGAGTGGACCTTCTTGTGTGGGCCTTTTGAGTAAAAGTTTATATTTTGGCTGAGCTGCTGGCTTCATTGGGCCTAATTATGAAATTCCCTTGCTTGGCCCGAGAATTTATGTGACTAGGTAGAGGGCCCGATATTTTTGAATTAAAGTACCCTATGTCCAGCTGTCTGTCTACTGCAGCTTTTGAATTAAAGTGCCTTTCCACGTGCTGCGAATTGACCCGACTCTCGACACCATTCCCCAAATTCGCCGCTGCTTTGATTGATGAAATCCCTAGCCCTTCTTCTCCGGCCTTTCGGACTGGTTTTGGTGTTGCAGCCACATCCTTCAATATTGAGATTTCAAATCTACAACAGTCCACTTCTAGCTCTATCTTAACTGGGCATTTAGCACTACTGTTGCTAACACAAATTCTTGCCCAAAGATAGTGGCTCCGATGCTTCGTGTCCTCATCAATACCTATGAAGCCACCACAAAGATTTCCAATGGTTCTGAAAGTATCGAGTTTCCAAGCGTGGACGGGGATTCCAAAAGCTTTAATCCATTTCTGGTCGGATTTTTGGCAAGCAATTTCAGTGCCAGCCACCGCCGACCACCACTATAAAGAGAGATGACGTCCATTCCAGAACCAATCCCCTGCATGGACTCTCACAGCTTCTTGCCTTGAATGAAGTTCGAACAAGAACTGATTATGAGACATTGGAGTCACTCTCTTACCAGCACAGATCCTCCATCTATTCACAAACCATTTCTGGATAACTTCTTGATTTGGACTGTAATTGAACGGATCATTGAAGTTACCCACCAAGCATCTAGCAAGAAAATGATGACTCTCACCACCCGAGTCGACTGTAGTAGCATTGTCCGCCTCCCTCATTGTATCCTTTGTTAACACCGGCCACTGAGCAATCTTAGCCATGTCAACATATGACTTTGTCTGGTGAGTATAAGTTGGCCTATATCTGTTTGTGGACTGCTTCCCCAGAAAGTGGATGATTTTATCGGCTATATCTCCCCAACCCATGTTGAAAACAGCTTCAGGGATGATTACAGATTTCTTCTTGTCCCCCAACCACGTTTCAATGCGAATGAATCGCCCATAGTAGTTGAAATTAACAAAAACTCTGTAATAGTATGCTTGTGATTTCCACCCCCATCGTCTGTAATAATTCCCTGCCTTCGCATACCCGCTGGAGGCTCTCCTCATCTATTCTGATTTTGCATGAAAATCTTTTGCCCCTTTCGATCCAATCGAACCACCCCTCGCCTGAGTTGATAAGCTCAAAAGATTTAATGCCTGCAATAAAAAAGATCTTGTCCTCCATGAAGAAAAGAAGGAGAAAGAAGTTTTTTTTTTTTGGCAACTGACTGAAAACTGGCCGGAAAAATGCTTCCCGTCGCCGGAAAAAGAAAAGTGGTCGGAATCTAAAACTTCATGGATGAGTGGGGTTGGAATAAGGGGACGAAGAGGCTGTTCAAAAGAAAAGAGTTGAAATCTGGCCCGTAATTGGCTCACGCGCCGGCGCGTGGTGGAGGGCTCACCAGAGCTTGCCGCGCGTGTGAGGGTCTTTGCCGGAGCCGTTTTCAGGGATAGGCTCGCGTCACTGGTGACTCTCCAATGGTGTTTGTAGAAACTCAGGATTCCGGGTTCTCAGGTTCCTCGGGGAGTGTGCTTGAGAGCATCAGAGCATATTATGGTTTGAGATCTGGGGAAGTGCAATAGCTTTTACTATTCAGAGTGAAGGTACTCCTTGAATCAACAACATTACAATCCAGTAATATCCCACAAGTGAGGTTTGAGGAGGGTAGTGTGTAGGCAGACCTTACCCCTGCCCCGCAAGGGTAGAGAGGGGGTAGAGAGGCTGTTTCGGATAGATCCTTGACTCAAGAAGACGAAAAGAGACAATAGATCAGTAACAACAACAGAGGCAACAACAACAGAGGCCAGAAAGGTAATACCAACATCGTAAGAACCGGAAAATAGATGGAAAAAGCAATAACCATAGCCAGTAACAATGGCAAGGTACTATGAAAACGGAAAAATAGTATGAACACAACATGAACCACTAGCAGTTTAAGACATAACACTATCAGACTATCCTCACACCCACACCCAGGACAAAGTAGAAGGTACTCTTTGAATCATGTTAGATTATTAACTAAGGTATATAGTGTCACAATCCTGTTATCATCTTCAAAATTTATTTTTCCGTAGATGATCAGCATAATAAAGGTCTTTTAAGTCACCTAAGTAACTAAAGCCCACAAAATACTGAGTTCCTGTCGCATGGGAATCATAAAACTTACTTGTAATCCATCACAAACTATTTTAATTAAATAAAACATGGATGCTCTTAAAAAGCCAAATCAAACGCTGTCAAACCTTTTTCTTTTGCAATTAACATGTTGGCACGGGCCATCCCTCATCTAGTATCGGTAATATACACTAAGATTGTATAAAAAACATTTAGAAATTAGGTGCGCTTATTTTTTTGCTTGTATAGCTCTTCCTGTTTTCCTTGACTGTTCTGTGTCATGATTTTGCTTTCTAATATCACTTCTCTGTTTGAATATAGGTTCCTTGGAAAAGTCTTGGCAAGGAGCCTGTTATTGTTCTTATTGATAGAGTCTTCATTTTAGCTCATCCTGTTGTTGATGGAAGGTCTCTTAAGGTAGCAAGTACACAACATTTGTTGACTCGATCGCAATGATATATTGCAACCTTTATTATTTGAAATCTCTAATGTTCAGAAAGCATAAATCAATTTATGTTTTCATTTTTGTTCTCATTAGGAAGAAGACCGAGAAAAACTTTTCGAGGCAAAACTTCAACAAATAGAGGTGAACGCTCTTTTTTATCCAAAATTACTTCGTCAAATGCTTTTGATTATTGTTAAAGACTCGTATTAAGCTGGACTTCTTCTCTTAATATATATTGTTTGACCTGTTACTTACATGTTTATTGTTCATTCTGATAATACTGGTCAAATAGAAACCATTCTCTTGATTACTGAAGCAATGGGATGGTTTAACTTGAATGGTGGCTATGCTAGGTGTCACTACTGTTGTAGTGATGGGATGCAGTTGTTCATAAAATTCTGAATGCATGTTCACCCTCCTCCTTAGGAAGGCACAATGCGTTTCTGTGGGAATAACCCCCATCCCTGACGTCATCCCTATCCCTCTGAGGAAAATCTCTTATTAGCTGTTTGGTCTTTTTTGCTACTGTTAAGAATTAGGTAACTATTGACATGGCGAGAGACCATTCCTTGTAAATATGGGAGATGTTTAGAGTCGTTATAACTGTGTAATTAGGTATAGGAAGTACTATCATTTCCTTTTTAGGATTACTTATAATTTAAACACCAACATACTTGAGGGAATAATTGAACAATTCGTTTCCAACGTCTCTTCTTTTTTCATACTTTTCAGCTACCTTCTTAGGGTCTTACTCGAGTAAGAGATGAAGTGGAGACTGGAGAGTTAAGTGGAATTGCAAGTTTGTCTTTATTCCCACAGAAAAAGAAAAAAAAGAGTTATAAGCTTGCATGAGTATAGTTGCCTCCCAAGTGAGATAAGGAAACCTTTAAAAGTGGCATCTTTTGGAATACTGAAGATTTTTTTTTGATGAAGTAAAAAAAGAAAACCAACAAATCAATTTATCTAGGAGGCATGGTGAGATGCAACCTCAATACAGAGAAGCCCATAGCTGAAGTGAAAGAGGTTATTCTCTCATCAACGTGATGCTCACTAGGTCTCTTTAACTGTACCAATCGCTACTCTTCACTTAGATTCCACTAGCTTGGGTGATCGCAGGAAAATTGTGATGGATTGTCTTTGCACCCATGGCTTCTTTAAATTTTAATGTGAACGATTTTTGACACTTCAAGCTCTTGTGCTGTGTTGGATGTGTACAAAAGCTTTCAGATTTCAAATGTTGTTTTGTAAAGTAGCTTCTCTTATTTATTTTCTGATATTATTGCCTTTCCTGTTGAGCCGAGAGTCTCCTGGAAACCGCCTCTCTGCCGTTTTCGGGCGTAGGGGTAAGGTCTGCGTACAATCTACTCTCCCCAGACCCCACTAGTGGGATTTTACTGGGTATGTTGTTTTGTAAAGTAGCTTGATCGTTTTCTGCTGATTGGATAAGATGGGGGTGGAGCACTATAGGATGATAAGGGCATAGAATTGTAATGTAATGAGGATTGAAGAACTATCTGGAATGACGAATCTAATATTGATTGAATCAATTGTTGCTGTATTCATTTGGATGCTGATTGGATCACTTGCAGTTATATATTCAAATCCTTAGAAAGCAAACTGACATCGTGTATGGGCCTAAAAATGTCTAAAATTCTGAGACTTTTAAGGAATATCATGGGAATGGAAGAATAACAGATGAGAAATTCTTCGATACAAATTAGTGCAAGTTCACAGATTTATTATGAGTAGAACAAACCGATATATAAGTGAGAACTGAGTAGTTGGATTGTAAGGTGAACTATATGACTAAGCATTCTTGTAATTAAGCACAAATGATTGAACATAGGAAAGGAAATTGCCTTCCATGTTTGACTGTTATATGATGGGAATCAGAATGGTTCAGTGCAATTCCTTTTGATATTCTTGTTTTATGCTGAATATTTGGCAATATGGATGATACTTTTGATGGATAGAATTTTATATGGTGTTTTCCCGGTATAGTTTTTCGTCAGAGGTTCTACTTTTTGTCCTTGAAAGTTTATTTACCTACCCTGCCTCCCCCTCTCAACAAAATAAAAAGGTTGCTTTGTAATATCTGTAGCGTGGTTAAGCTCTACTTTAAGTTCCTAAGTTTCTTTCTGAATAGCACCTTTCTAAAAACTAATTCTTGAATAGTTTCTTCTTACATTGATGCTTATTTCTTTTCCCTTGCAATGCGTACCGTGCAGGAAGCAGAATCAGCCACCCTTGAGGCATTATCGAGATCAAAGTTGGGAAGTGTATGTAATAAACTCTGCCTATTATTTACAAATTGAAATAATTTTTGATTGGTTGATACTCATGTTTCACTCCTCCCATTTCTCTTTTTTCAACTTACTTTGGATAATTTCTTCTACTATCAAAGACAATGCAATAATATCTTTCTAAATAAAATCTACGTTAATTGTGTCTAGGCATATCTTCATTCTGGGGGTGAGGCGGGGTTGGATTAGGGTTGATCTTAGATAGCTTGCAGTTTATGCTGAATACACTCTGTACTTGCTGTTTATCTTAGCCCTGGGCCTTAGATACTGGTTACTGTTATTGCATGTC
Source organism: Nicotiana glauca (assembly GCA_026770625.1). Classification (NCBI taxonomy): domain Eukaryota; kingdom Viridiplantae; phylum Streptophyta; class Magnoliopsida; order Solanales; family Solanaceae; genus Nicotiana; species Nicotiana glauca. The sequence goes on from MU780892.1 coordinate 51,821, forward strand.
TTTCATCTTTTGGTTGTTATGCCTTCGTTACTATTACGGTTTATACTGGAGTTACTAATGAGTTGTCTTTTCTTGTTTTCTTGTTTTTTTTTAATTTCCGTTTTTCTGAGCCGAGGGTCTATCGGAAACAGCCTCTCTGCCCTATCGGGTAGGGGTAAGGTATGCGTACACATTACCCTCCCCAGACCCCACCTGGTGGGATTTTACTGGGTAGTTATTGTTGTTGTTGCATATCTTCGTTTCATAAATGGATGTCACTTGATCATCGTATGTTTGTGCTAGTAATGCGTCATGTGATGTTTCTTAATACTTTTTATTAGTATCTTGGGATGTAATATTTGACCCCTTTTGGAGTTCGTTTCCTCCTTGAATAAAGTAATATAATATTGATTTCAAAAAGTAATGTGTTATTGCTTGTAAAAGATAGAGAAATTGGAGCAATCTCCCAAGAAGTAACAAGTATATATACAAATACCTAAAAAAAAGAAGATCCTCTAGATCTGTTGTGAATCCCTATAATTCTGCTAGCTATGTACATTACATAAAGTATGTTTACATTCATTTTTCTACATTCATTTTATAGCACTCCCTCTCAAGCTGGAGCATAGATATTGATCATGCCCAGCTTGTTACGAAGGTAATCAATTCGAATTCCATGCAACGCCTTTGTGAATAAATCAGCTGGTTGCTCTCCTGTCTTCACGTAGCCGGTGGATATCAAGTTCTCCTGAATCTTCTCACCAATAAAATTGCAATCAACCTCAATATACTTAGTTCTTTCATGATACACCGGATTTGACGCAATATGGAGGGCATCTTAATTGTCACACCAGAATCTTGCTGGTATTGGATGCTCCAACCAAATTTCAGTCAAAAGATGATGTATCCACATAATCTCACACATACACCGTGACATAACTCTGTACTCAGATTTTGCACTGGATTGAGTTATAACACTATGCTTCTTACTTCTCTATGATACCAGGTTCCCTTTAACAAAGACGCAATAGCATGTAGTGGATCTTTTATCAATTTTAGATCCAGCCCACACAACATCTGCAAAACACTCAATACGAGTATGGCCGTTATTACTATATAATATGCCAAGTCCAGGAGCTCCTTTCAAGTAACATAAAATCTGCTCCAAAGTTGACCAATGTTTGACAATTAGTGACATGAACTGGCTAACAACACTTACTGCAAAAGTAATATCTGGACGAGTCACAATGATGTAGTTCAATTTTCCAACTAACCTCCTATATCTCCCTGGATCATCAAAAGGGTCATCATCATCTTTCACAAGATGCACATCGGGAACCATTAGAGTACTGCAGGGTTTAGCTGCCAACTTTTTAGTTTCTGCAAGCAAGTCAAGAGTATACTTTCTCTGAGATAAAAGAATTCCCTTCTGGCTTCTATTTACTTTTACTCCCAAAAAGTATTTCAACATGCGCAAGTCCTTTGTATGAAACCTAGTGTGCAGGAAAGACTTGAGGGAAGAAATCTCCACATAGTCACTTCCTGAGATAAGAATGTCATTAACATATATTACAAGAAGAGTAGTTCCCGTTGCTGATTGTTGATAGAAGACTGAATAAGCATACTTGCTCATTTTCAGCCCAAACTCTTGAACTACCTCACTAAACTTGCCAAACCAAGCTCGAGGACTTTGCTTCAAGCCATACAAAGACTTCTTCAAATGACAGACTTTCCCATACCCCCCGAGCGACAAAATTGGGCGGTTGCTCCATATACACTTCCTCTTTAAGATCACCATGAAGGAATGCATTCTTGATATCCAACTGATGTAAAGGCCAATTCAGAAGCAGCTAAAGAAATAAATAGACATAAGTAAGTTTGGCAACTGGGAGAAAGTGTCCAAAAAATCCACCGCATAAGTTTGAGCATACCTTTTAGCCACAAGTCTGGCTTTAAGTCTTGGCATGGAACCAACTGGATTAACTTTAACTTTAAAGACCCACTTACATCCCACTGGCTTCTTTTCCTTGGGTAAACTTACCAAATCCAACGTGTGGTTATCCTATAAGGTATATGTTTCCTCAAGCATTGCATCAGATCATCCTAGATGATTCAAAACTTCCTTCAATGTTTTAGGTAGCAAGATGGAGTCTAGAGAAACTATTATAGTTCTAGATGTAGAGGATAAGCGGTCATAGGAAACAAAATTAGCAATGGAATATGTGGATTTGCAAGTACGTGTACCTTTGCAAGAGCAATAGGAAGGTCAAGGTTTTCTAGTGGATCAGGCAGAGGAGGATCTGATGACGAAGGAACTGTTGCAAGACATGTATCATTTGTCTCTTGCCTCCGTTAGTAAACTTGAACAATTGACAGGCTTGCTAACACAGTTGGAGCAGGTGCTGAAGGCTTAATAGTTGATTTGGTGCTCAATTAAAGAACTATGAGATGGAGGCACATTTGGTTGTTCTGTCAAAGCACGGGTAACCTGATATACTAGCCACTCATCCCCCCTCCCCCCCCCCCCCCCCCCCCCCCCCCCCCCCCCCCCCCCCCTTCTCTCAATTACTGTGGATCAAACAGCAGTAGATGGACTTTGGTATTGAAGTTGGTTGCATTCCTATTTTCTGTGATAACACTAGTTCCATTAGTATGACTAAGAACCTAGTTCATCATAAGATAACTAAGCACATAGATGTTAGGCACCATATTTTGAGGGACAACTATGAGAAACGACTGATTACTACAGAATTTTGTGCTATTGATAAACAGATTGCTGACATATTTACAAAAACAATGGGTAGAGAAAGATTTGAAAGGAATAGGTTAGAAATAGGGATGATTAAGATCACCTAACGAAACCAGTTCAGAATGCACAATTAAAAAAACGAGAATTTTGTTTTGGTTAGGAAATCTGGAATGTATGTCACTATCTAGATTAATCTTTTCTCAGTCTCATACTGTAAATAGTATACTCATGTGCCATGTATTGATATGACTCACTGATCTCTAACAAAATTTCTTCTATTTTAGCAAATTGAGGCGTGATCAAGAGGATTCTCAGTGAAGAACCTAGTTCATTAGTACTGGTTCATCTGAATAACAAGGTATGTTTTCTACACTCTGTACAATTAGAAATATTAATATTTAATTCATGAGCAGAGTCCTACCTANATCTGACACTAGATATTTGCCAAGTTCAGTAGAATAACATTGAAACCCCTTCTGAACGCGAGAATAGCCCAGAAAAATACACTTCAATGCCTTGGGATCCAACTTGGTAACAGATGGTCGAACATCTCGAACATAACATGTGCATCCAAATTCCAAACACCTTAGGTTCCACCGGAAATAATAACTTGTTTGGGAAAAGAACACTATCAGGTACATTACCTCCAAGCATAATAAATGACGTGCGATTAATCATAAAACAAGTTGTAGAGACTGCATCAGCCTAGAACTGTTTAGGAACTTCATTTGGAACAAAAGTGTCCGAGTTGTCACAAGTAGATGCCTATTCTTCCTCTCAACATCTCCATTTTGAGAGGGTGTGTCAATACATGATGACTGATATAGTATACTATGTTGTCTCATGTAGAACCGAAATAACTCTGACATGTATTCTGTAGTGTTATCACTCCTTAAATACGCACCAAAGTAGTGAATTGAGTTTTGACTTCAGCATAGAAGGCAGAAAAGTGAATAAATACTTCAGAGCGACTTTTCATAAAGTAAATCCAAGTCATCGAGAAAAATCATCTACAAAAGTGACAATACCTATGCCCGATTTTGGAAATAGCAGGACCTGGTCCCAAACATCAGAATGAACTAACTCAAAAGTTGACTAAACTCGCTTATTAACCCTTGGACCTAATGAGATGCAATAGTGTTTTGCAAATCGACTTGACTCATAATCCAATGAAGAAATATTCTAAAATTGAGGGCAGAGCTTCTTCAACATAGGTTGAAAAGGATGTCCCAATCAACAATGTGCTTCAAAAGGAGACGCAACACTGGAGCATGCAACAGACCGTGACTCTCGTTCATCAAGGATGTAGAGATCACCGGATAAATATCCTTTACCAGTAACCTGCTTCGTTGTAAGATCTAAAAACCAACAATGGTCGGGAAAAAAAGCGACACAATCAGTGAAGGTCTCTGGTGATTTTACTAACAGAAATCAGATTAAAGGCCAAGTTTGGTAGACTTACAACCTCTCTTACTCCTTGGTAGGGGTAAGGTCCGTATATACATTACCCTATCCAGATCCAACCATTGCTCTAGGTTTGTTGTTGTTGTTGTTTGGTAGATTAGTACATATGTTAGGGTAATAGAGGAAATTAGTTTAAAAGTCCCAAAACCAACACTGCTAGAAATTGATCCATCAGCTACAATAACTGGAAACGTTGTTTTGTGTGACCGAAAACTAGAAAAAATATTTGGATTACATGTCATGTGATTGTGACACTTAAATCAATCACCAATTTAGTTGAAAATGTGATAAGACATGTTTTATCTTACCCAGCAAAATCAGTAACCGAAGAAGGGAATTTTAGAAACTCATCTGAAATCAAGATTGTTGGACTAGGAGACGTAGCCGTAAGTCCACAAAATCAGACAAAAGGGAACTTCAACAAATTGACCACAACCAGAAGTAAAGTTACCCACGAATTACAGAATCAGAAGTTTACCCAATGAATTAGAGAACAAGTGAGAATCAAATAGAATAGAGTTCCAACTGATATAATCGAAAAGTTTCACCAAGAATTTGCTCAATTAGAACACTCAAAGTATCAAAATAATGGAAGAGGAACCAGTAAAATTCCACTAAAAAGATACCCCAACAAATCTCCGAAAAGATCAAGTAACAGAGTCTCTCGTCTAACCGAATTGCCAAAATGATCTTCACTTGAATAAAGCTCAACAAGCAAACATTCACAGAGGAGATTTTACCAAGAATATGGAGTCCTTAGATAATATTCAGACACCAAATCAGGAAGTGAAAAGTAAAAAAAAATGATTTTGACCAAAGAAAACAAAGTTGACAAAACCAATGCTTTGAAATCTTCCCAACCGACGTCTGATTAACAAGAGACCACAAAAATTTGACCGGAAATATCGAGCTATGTCAGAAATGAAACCCCGAACTGATTCCCTCGAACCTCCCTCGTACCAGACCTGGTCTATGACTTCCGGCGAACTTTCTGAACCAACGCCGGTGAATCAAATGTCTTTGCTCTGATGCCATGTAGAATATAGAGAAATTGGAGCAATCGCCTTGTCTATTATTCTAAAAAGTAACAAGTATATATACAAGTACATAGAACCCTAACTATAGAAAGAATTAAAAAAAAGGAGATCCTATAAATCTGTTGTGATTCCCTATAATTCTGCTGGCTATGTATATTACATAAAAGTATGTCTACATTCTTTCTGTAACATTGCTAAAAAGGGAAATCCTGTATTAGGAGGTAAACAAGAGGGCCCAAGTCTTCCCTATCTTTCAGTTTGGATTTATAGAACGCCGAAAAAGATATGCTTGTTCTGCTGTTAACATGGATAACTGTTAAGGGGCAATCATAACTTCTGAAAATTTGTGGAGTATGACTAAAGCATATATCAGCATTCAACTGGTGCTTTATGTGCAAATGGTCCGGAGATGATGTAAACCATTTACCAGTGCGTAGTCAGATTGCAAGCCATTTGTGGTGGTGAATAGTACTGTACTAACTGTGGTTGGAATACAACAGACAACACTGGGTACAATGAAGGATGTGATGTATAGCTTGTTCTTCAGAGGGAAACAAAAGGAGATGTAGAGCGTATAAAGTAGCTTCCTTGGCGCTTGTTGATACTTTGTAGGGACTATGGAGCATGAGAGCATTTGCTACTTTGTGGTGCATGTCATGCTGTATCATTAAAAGTGGAGTCTTAAGTATTCAAACACTCAAGTTGGTGACCTAACAGTCAATGCAGTTGGAATGGACTACGGGAGACCTAGGTTCAAATCTCAATAGAGATTAGAGGCAAAAAAAGCTTTAGGTGTTCTCTCATCTGCTTAAATCTTGGTAGATAGAGTTATCCGTTGCCTGTGCTGGTGGATGCAAATTATCTGATTATGCCTGGCAAAATTCTGAATATTTTCTGGAATCTAATGCTCAGTATGTTTGGTTTTTCCTGCTTAATGCCCTCACCATCAAACAACTTTTGTGGTGCTGGAAACTGAAATGAAGGAGAGATTAGCAAATCAGGATTTCCTCAAGCAGTTATGTTGAAAGATTCAAGAGTGGGAGCCGAAGCAAAGGAAATCAAAGGGTTTTGACCTTTTCCTTGTTTATGTGTCAGTGATTCTTTGAGCACCACCTTGGTTGCTTCTCTAGTATGATAGTTAGCATCTTTAAATGAATGTGGTAGACATAAAGAACATCTACACTAAAAATAGCATTTCTCTCCTCACTTTCGGACTAGTTATTTGAATTTGTATCCAACTGCAGCATCTGATGAATTGCTTTGTAATATTTACTTACATTGGCAAGCTCTTTACCTTTGTTTGTTATTCGCTGCTTGCAGTCTTGAGTTGCCTGGAAAATTAATGTCACCCTTTTCATTTACAGCCACCTGCTGGAAATTCTTGGCTTGGATCATTAATTGCTACTATAATTGGAAATCTCAAGATTTCAATTAGCAATGTCCATGTCAGATATGAGGATTCTGTCAGGTATGTTCGTGTCAGTTATTGATGTCTTTCTAACCTGAGCTGAATTTCCCCATTTCGTTGATTGTATTATATCTCCATTATTTAGTTTTTTAACTGTTATCTTTGATTTATGGCTTCTCACTTAGGTTGCTTTGTTTTTCTTTCTTTTGTATATAATGGGCGGCCACAAATTTAGCAATCCTGGGCATCCATTTTCTTGTGGGGTTACTCTTGCAAAGCTTGCAGCAGTTACGATGGATGAACAAGGGAATGAGACATTCGATACAAGTGGTGCTTTGGATAAATTGCGTAAGGTAAGTTGTTCTCTTTTTCATGCGAAAGATTGTTCAAGAAAATTGACTTTCTGTACCCAAATTGTGATAATCTGTCTTCAAGGTCAGAGTGAAACGAAGTACTTGTATGCCATAATTGGCGTTGTTGTGCATGAGCATTCTAATGTTGTGTCTGGTTTGGGATATTGTTATTCCTTTTCCCGCTTTACAGTGAGGTAGATTGCATAATGCCATTAAGAGAGTAGCTAGAGTTTTTTCATAGATTGCCCGCGATTACTTATTCAAATACAAGATTAGAGTTAGTTCAATTATCTTTGCATGTAAGCCCGACATTTGGCGAAATGAAGAAGACTAAGAGATCTTTCAGAGAAGTGACAATATTGCCGTCAATCGGAATCAGTTAGTAGGAGATGAAGATTTTTGAGTGTGCCTAGGAATGACGTGGATCTAAGAATGGATTTTTTGAGACTTATCTAGTGGGTTGATTCGGTAATTGGACCTGTTGATACAATTGGGAAGTGAGCTGCAAACTCATGAAGGGTGACATACGAAACTAAGGTGTCGAAGTTTGGTGATTTCTGAGATACTTAATTACTTGTTTTTTTTTTTGATAAGGAAAAAGCTAATGATAGGTATACTTAAATACTTGTATTCCACAGATTCTGTATATCTAACCCCAGCTTTCTGTGTATTGCTAAATTTATTTAATTGGTCAAAGTAAAGGTAGATTTTTCTTTCTTCTATTTGAATTGGCACAGCTTTCTTTCCTTGGTTAATGTGTCCATAATGTTCTTCTGGCTGATTAACATCCTCTTAATTTGTTTCTGGTGTTCGATAGCATGCTTAATTGGTCTTGTGTAGCATGTTTTCTGAAGCTGTATTCCGGGTAAACTTTGCGATCTGGTTATAGTGTTTCTAAGTTGCAGGTGTTTGAGGTTGTGAGTCCCTTCCATGATATTCTATTGATTGATCTTGAGTGAGATTGTGAAGTCCTGTCTCACAAATTTGTTGTTTTTCAGTGTGGTTGACTTGTTTTTTTGCTTATTCACTGAAGCTTCAATTTCACTTACAAATAGGGAAAAAGATATATATATATATATATATATATATATTTTTTTTTTTTCCTTTATACTGGAAAATTAATTTTAGAATATATTCAAGATAAAAATTTATATTTTCTTACACCAAATTTTTCTTGTTTTGTGTTCTATAATTTGAGAACATAGTACTGTTCCTTGTAATTGGTAAAGCAGACATTAGAATTCCCTACTTAGTATGCTTCATGATTACTTTTCTTGGAGCATGCTACATACCACAATTGGTTGGATTTCCTGGTTTTCAACTGCAAATGTATTTTAGTATTGCAATGAATAATGACCGTGATAGCTGAACTGGGTGCATTTTTTTCCGTTTATAGTTGGTGCAACTTGAAAGGCTTGCCATGTACCATGATTCAAACAGCAAGCCATGGAAGTTGGACAATAAATGGGAGGATCTTACTCCAAAAGAATGGATTGAGGTACATTATTATTTTGTCTCTTACTTTCTGTTGTCGTATGACTGTGGTTAGAAAATATGCCTCTGACTTACATGTGCATGTTAGCCATTGGATAGGATTCATGTCCACTCCCATGATATTCTCTCTTTATTCCTTTCTAATCTCTTCTCGTTGCTCAGATATTTGAAGATGGTATTAATGAACCTTCAAATAACAGTAGAAACTTATCTGGATGGGCTGAAGATCGCAACTACTTGGTGTCACCAATTAATGGAGTCCTCAAGTATCATCGTCTGGGAAATCAAGAAAGAAATGATCCTAATGTTCCCTTTGAGATGGCTTCTCTGATCATCAGTGACGTATCGTTGACCGTCAATGAGGTGCTAGTCTTTCACCTTGTTTTGTTGCTAAATTTCTGAAAGATCCTGGCTTTCGTACTTTGGTGGGTCTTTTCTAAATAATTTGTGATAATTGTTCTGTTTTAAGAAATGCCAAATGAAATGCAATCCATGAAAAATCAAAGCACTTGGACACCACACTGGCATCATACAGTGCCCTAGTGCCTTTAATATGTTTTACAGCACCTATTTATTTCGTTTGTATCTTAAAACACAGTGCTCTTGAGTTTCTTTATTCACGTTCCTATTCTCTGTCCTCTTCAATCCTTATCTGTTACCATCGATTTATTACAATTTCCTAAATCTTTATCCTAAAGCTGACATAATATTCTTCCTCTGAATCCCTAGTAATTGCTTTAATCGCCCCTGACAGGAATAAACAAGTTGGCTTGGAGAGATTACTTTTCATTTTCTTATTCTACTTCTCTTTTACTCTCTTGCTTATAAAACCTACTATTTCTATGAAGAAAGGTCTGGGATTTTCTACCTATGCCCCTTTTCAAATTGCTACTGAAATCTGTAAGACTTGATCCCATCAAATTCGTCCCTTTACTTTCCTGGTACTCGAGAAACTTCTTAGTTGTGTTCTGACTTTAAAGCTCTTTCTTTGGTTTGCTTTGGTGAAACAGGGGATCTCCACTACTTTCCCCACATCTAATGGAAGGGGAAAGAAATAGAAAGTAACTTTTATTGTTCAGTTGTTGTCTGCTAGCAATGATTTGAGTTCAAATAATGTCAACCATTACAGGTTCAATATCATGATTGGATAAGACTTATGGAGGTCATTACAAGATATAAGACATACATTGAAGTTTCTCATTTGAGACCAATGGTGCCCGTTTCAGAGGATGTCTGTAGTTGGTGGCGGTATGCCGCTCGTGCAGGATTGCAGCAGAGGAAAATGTGGTAAGTGTTTGGTGTTCTTAAATGATATTTTTGAGAAAAGGGTAAGTATTATAAATGTTGCACGAAATTTGCTTGAAATTATTACGGAATGATCCAGTTTCACATGAAATCAGCACGAGTCTGTCTAGTAGAGATTCTGCATCACTAATCAAATCCTCTTTGCACCAAAAAGAAGACAAAAGTATACAGTTGTCTTATATCCATAGCTCTTTTACCTGGACTGAGCTGTACGAAGCCCATCTTGAATGATCTTGACCTTATCTAAGGCCTCCTGAACTAGATCCGTACCCAACAACCGAGCTTCTCCCGGTTCAAACCTTCCAACTGGAGAACGACACCGCCTACCATATAAGGCTTCATAAGGAGCCATCTGAATGCTCGATTGATAGTTGTTATTAT
>MU780892.1:73266-87205 GCA_026770625.1 Nicotiana glauca
CCTCTTGTCTTGCCACAACAACTAAAAAAACATTTTAATCTATCTTGTGATCCATAGATCTTAAATAAATCATCAAATTGGCACCAAATACCAAACAAGCACACTGCAAAACATAGCTCAAAAAACCAATGCATCATAATGCAGCATAGGAGGAAAACAATTTGCAGCAACGAGCAGTAATAGAAAAGCTGAGAACTGGTAAAAATATCCTGGTGCAACAGAAGTGGGGGAAAAAAGGACGGGGAGTAGGAAGGGCATAGAATCCTCAGAAATATCAGTATGGTGTCAGGAGTGCACCGACATTTAGGTTCTTTTCTTCTTCAAATGGGATTCGTCTTCTTCTCCAATTAGAATTCTTATCAGATCTGATATGGAAGGAACGGTTATGGTTAATTGTGTCTTCGCTATCATCATTAAGTTAAGGTCATTCTAATGTCCGTGGCGTCAGGGTTGTTTTTTTTAATAAGGTAAATTGTATTGAACAAAAGGGAGAAAACTCCCGTATACAAGAAGTATACCAAAAAGTAGAGAATTTACATCGGAACGTGATTCTGTACAAATGACGCCCAATCTTCTATACAAGTAGGGGCTATATGAGTGCACCAAAAAGCGATCAAAGATAAAAGACTATTCTTAAGATGTGAAAAAGGAGACTCAATCCCCTTAGAAGCTCTCTTATTTCTCTCTCCCCCAAACTATCCACATGAGAGCTAACGAGGCGAGCATCCACGCCTTTTGCTTTCTTCTTCTACGGAAACCGGCCGAGCTATATAATATTTCCTTTACAGTGCTTGGCATCACCCATTGAACACCAAAGAGATTCAGGACTGCCCTCCACAAACTTGAGGACACAGGGCAATGCAACAAAAGATGATCAACTTCTTTCCCTGAGCTTTTACGCATGTAGCACCAACTAACATGTGTAATTCCTCTCTTTCGCAGATTTTCAGCCGTCAAGATCACTCCCTTTGCCGCTAGCCATGCAAAAAAACACACCTTCGTGTGCGCCTCAGGAATCCAGATCGAGGAGTATGGAAAAGTGGCCTCCTCTCTCACTAACATACTATGGTAAAAGGACTTTACGGTGAACAAACCAGCAACCCCCATCTCCAAGAATCACAAGATGGCTGGGGCCTGTCTTGCCCGTATAGCAGTGCCAACAAATCTTGGAGCTCCGCAATCTCCCAATCTTGCATGTTCCTTCTAAATGAGAGGTCCCATACTACCCCCCTCATGCTCCTTACGAATCTATTGAACCATCAATTCCTTCTGGTTTGAAACTCTGAAGACGTTGGGGAAAGAGACCCTCAGAGTATCCTCTCCACGCCACCTATGATTCCAAAAGCTGATTCCCTTCCATCTCCCACCCTATAAGTGATGTTGCCATTGAAGGCTTCCAATTCTTCATGATGCTCCTCCACATGCCACACCCAAAAGGTGCTGTGATCGCCTTGGTCCTCCAACCCCCTCCCGTGAAATCGTACTTTTCTACTATGACTTCCCTTCATAGAGCATGCTCTTCTACCCCGAATCTCCACAACCACTTCCCCAACAAAGCTATGATCGCCTAGGGCCTCAGGGTTTTTTTTAAAGCTTTTGTTTTAGTTACACTAGGAATCATATATACTTGTCAAAATTATTTCGACCTATTTGTTATGCCTTTGCTTTCCAGAATAGGACAGTTGTGCTCATTTTAGGGACATACTTGTCCCAAAAAAAATAAACTGCACCCAATATAATAATTATGTATTGGATTCCATGTCTAATTCACAATGTTGCATAGGCAATTGTGTCGGTTCTCATGTCAAGATTTTTTCGGGCTCTTTGATTTGTGTTTTTGGTATTGCATCTGATATCAAACAAATCTGAAATCACTTTGTCTTTCAAAATTACTTGACAGGTTTTCAGGGAAACCTATGACCGGTTTTTAGAATTTATGAAAAGGAGCAATGCTGTTAGCCCTACTGTAGCATTAGAAACTGCAACTGTGTTACAGGTGATTTTTTTGAATATCCTGAATATCATTTTTACTGCCATATTAATGTTAACATTTTGTTAATGAAGCTATTGTTGCTAATGCAGAATAAAATTGAAAAGATGACTCGCAGAGCGCAGGAGCAATTTCAAATGGTACTTGAGAAGCAAAGCAGGTTGCTTAATTTGCTTTTTGATTTTGCTATTATTTCCTCACTCTAACATAAAGAAATCTGGTGCCTGATACATGAGGGCTATGCATTATTCTTTTTTGGCGTTGAACATTCTGAGTGATAGGGTTAAAAGCATATCTGATATCATATATGTTTCCTGGCAAAAATAGTTTGAAGCTTAAGCCTTCCTATGACGTTAGTTGTCTGAAACTCTGAATAACTTGGTGCGCTTTGGATCCAGCCTTATGGTTATGAATTCAAGAAGTTCGGGTAACTTATATAGCGTTGTTTGTGTTCTTTATTTGATTTTGCCTTGATTGATGACAAAATTTAGAACAACTAGCAATAGTATATGAGAGTGAATGTTGGGTCTCTAAGGCTCAACACATCCAATAGATGAAATTGTGTTATGTTAATATTTTTCTGCGGTTGGTCGAGAGCTGACAAATGTAATGTTCACATGATAGGTGATAGGGGAAATATATAGGGATGGAACGGGGTTGGATAACTAAAAATGTCACCATACCCTATGGATGCGGTTTGTCGAAGAATATGAAGGAGTGAGAAAAGTTTAGCTCCAATGTGTCATTCAGGGTAGGGGATGGGAGGAGCATATGTTGTTGGGGGCATAGGTGGTGTGAGTATAACATTTTGAGGTTTACTTTCTCAAACATCTACCAGTATTTCTTGTTAGAAGAAGTTGTCAATCCAATGAGTCCGGAGACTACAAGATGGATAAGCTTTTTGGGACTTGGGGTTTAGGAGGAACTTCCAAGATTGGGAGGTGACAGTTTCAATACCTAATTGATTTGCTTCAAAAACAAAGCTCTGTACAGTCTTAATAACAAAAGCTTCTGACTGGGGAGGAGGTTGCCTTCTCATATAGTTTGATTTGGGTCTCTAAAGTACTGAGAAAGGTTACTTATGCTAGTTAGTGCTTTATGCCCGAGGGTTCAGGTGAAGACGTCGACCATCTTCTAGTACACTTTCTGGTAGCTTTTAGATTATCGTGGGAAATCATGAAATGGTCTGGTATACTTTGGGTGATACCAGGCGCTCAAAAAAGGTATTGTTTAGTTGGAATGGCTGTAGAGGAAGGAGAAGACGTAGGGCATGGAGTGTTTCTCCATTAGCACTCATGTGGGTGGTTTGGAGAGAGAGAAATAGAAGGGCTTTTGAGGGGGTAGAGATGAATTTTGTACAATTGAGGAGTAGCCTGAGGAGGAGTAGCCTCTTATCCCTTATCTCTTTTTGGTGCACCCATGAAGTTCCTGTTTATATAGATGATCGGGTGGTGTTAGTAGAAAATCATTTCTTATTGTAGGTTTTCTACTTTTTGATATACTCCTTGTATACGAGCTATTTCTTTGCCCTATTTAATTAAAATTTATTACCTTAACAAAAAATGTCCGCATGATAGCACACGTAAAAGAGAAAATGAAAGTTCTTCGATGGTTTAACCATGTTTTACTCGATCTTCGCGTGTACTGGTCCATAGGTGTGACCAAAATGATGATTTAAGGGGTTGGAAATTGACACGAAGACCTAAAGTCACATCGAGGAATGTTGTCTCCTGCAACCTAAAATATCTCTGTGCTAATATGAACTTAGTTAAGAACACGATAACTAGAAGCAAAAGATTCTGATATCAACTAGTTGTGCTTTGTTGTTATTTTTATGACACTCCCATTAGGTCCATTTGTGTTAGGAACATGTTTACGTTGAAGGCTTATATATCCGTGTAGGGATAACTGAGATTAGAGAATCCTATTTTGGAGAATCCTTAATTTGTTTTAAAAGACAACTTATTTAGGGACATTAGGTTCACATACTAGTTACGCAAAAGATTACAGTGCAGTGCTTGTAAATAGTATATATGGTGAATTATAGTAAAGCATTGTTATAAGGTGAATAGTATTTCAGGGATTGTTATTTGCTGAATTATGATATGCAGAATGTTATGCAGGGATTATTTTTAAGGACATTTTTGTCTTTGAATACTTTAATCTTTGTAATTGCTAGTATGCGTACTCTTATTCAACCTTCTATCTTGCATAACATAATCCTCAGCTTCCCATATTAATTAATACAAGTATTAATTAATTCACGAACTAAATGTTGCATTAGTTATACAGTGATTATATTTTCTGATAGGCAAATCAACCTCTGTATTAGTTATGTGGGGATTATGTTCCCTAATCCCTCCAACAAGCATCGTATATTTTATGTTTTCCCCCCTTAATCTCTTGAACCAAACAAACCCCTTAGTATCGTAATTTAATGGACCTCAAATTAGCAGAATAAACAGAGGATGTGGCAGATTCCAATTGATTTGAGAGATTTAGGCACTGTTGATTGAGTTAAAATCTCAAGTAGGTGCTAGGCTTTAGCATTTGTGGAATTCAAAGAATATCTGCAGCTCTTGTGTGCATAATGAGTTTGATGAGAACAATAAGCAAGAGATCACTACCTAGTGGAGCTAGGGAAAAATTACAGTGACACGTGATCAAAAAGATGTTGGTCTTTTCCATAAGTAGGAAATAACATTTCATTTGGGCTCCTTGTTGACCAAATAGTTAGGGGTTGTTATGAAACCAAAAATTCCTTTTTGGGTTCACTACACTAACCTTACTCCTAGATTAGAATCTTGATAAGTAAAATGCAAAGACTTTTCTTCTAGTTGAACATAGACATACCATAGAATTAGTTGGTAAATTTTAGGCAGTGCCATTCTTTATCTCCATTCTCCACTTTCTCTTTGTTTCCGTCTTCCTCTTTGCTTTTATTATCTCATTCTTTTACTTATTATATTGTTATTGAAAGGCCACCATTGGCTGGACCGGTGAAGGGTTTAGGCATCTATTTCTTTTACTTGATCAAATAAAGTAAATGTTTTGCCTGATTATATGTAAAGATTTTAGATTCTTAAATATCAGAAATTCTAAAGAAACTTGTTAGAGTCTCTGAAATGTACTTTATGTGTTAGGAAAAGAATTGAAAGAGAGTATTGGAAATGTCTCTTGGAATATATGAACAACTTAACATTTAGTTTTAAGAAAAAATAAAACTATTTTCCTAAATTTTCGTACTTGTTGAGAATTGGTTTTAGACTGTTAGAGAACATCTATTATTATTATTATTATTATTATTGTATGTATATATATATATATATATATATTGAGAGAGAGATTGTAAAAGCATCTAGCCTATCTTACTTCCTCTATGCAAAATAGCAGTTCGTCTAGCCGATTTCTAGCTTCGACCAACCAAAAGGATTCCTTATATAATGGAAGAAAGTTTCAGGATTGATACTGCACACTCCAACCATTCAGGTCTATGGCCATTGAGAGCGTTTTCCCAGGTTGACTTGCTTTGTCTTGCTTACCAGCTCGGAATTTTTCTCTAACAAAAGGGTCCGAGTCTAAGCATTTCATAATATACTCCCTCCGTTTCAATTTATGTGAACCTATTTCCTTTTTGGTCCGTGCCAAAAAGAATGACCCCTTTCCTTATTTGGAAACAATTTACCTTTATGCAATGATTTATAGCCACACAAAATATATGTGCCTCATTTTACACCACAAGTTCAAAAGTCTTCTCTCTTTTCTTAAACTCCGTGCCCAGTCAAATGGGTTCATATAAATTGAAACGGAGGGAGTATATTGTTTTTGTGTGTGTGTGTGTGTGTGTATGCATGTATGTATATCGTTTTCGCTTTTATTTTGTTTTGGTATGATGCTGATATTAGTAAGCTTAAAGAAAGAAGTGAGGATTCATATAGCCGATCCCGGCTCGTTTGGGATTGGAGGCATATTACTTATTGTTCTTCTAAGTTCCACAACTTTGACTAGTTTATTCTTTTCGTGGTATTTTTCTTCTTCTTTTTGATATTTAAAATAATTTACCATATTTTGAAGCAACTTTTGCACTTCTGATTAACATGTAACTGAAAGTAAAGACAAGGGAGGATAGCCTGGTGGAAGGAGCACTCCACCTCTAGCCATGAAGTTTGCTGGCTTGGTGTCACCAAGGGACCAAAATGGTAAAAGCTGCTTCACGGTGGCTTGGTTTCACCAAGGGACCAAAATGGTAAAAGCTGTTCTTTCTTTGACTCCTGGGTAGAGGAGTTTGGAAAGTGTTGTGTTTAATATAAAAAGAAGAGGAGAAGTAGCAGAGACTACAAAATAAGAAGAAATCAAAGGCAGAGTTGAACGAGAAGACTAAAAGAATCTGAGGGAAAACCTGCCGAACTAATTTGATTCCCCCATTACTAACTGGCAGTAGGAATTCTGAAGGTTCTTCTATGGTGTATTCAATTAGAAATGATATTGACAGGAGAGGCCCGTAAAATTATGGTGGGAGGTCATGTTGTTTCTCTCCTGTAGTTATCTTTCACAATTTAATAGGACTTATCAAATGTTAAGCCTTAATTCGCTAAGTTGCGTGCTCTTTCATGAATACAATTGTGAAGAAAATCTATAAATTTGAAGGAATGAGCATTCATCTAGTTGGCCGTACATTCACGATAATGACTGAACTCTCAAGAAATCTCCCTTTCTTCGTATGAAAGTGTCATTCTAAAATCTTAGGAGACTTGTGTTGTAGTTCTGGATCTATGATAGTCAAGTTGCCGCTATGATTTTTTTTATTTGATTTAACCTTGACAAGTGATTGATCCACAAAATAGCTATCACAACCAGATATAATTTGGTTATTCCTTGAGGTGTAATATACAAGAACCTTAAAAGTGATTAGTCATCAAACACCCATCTTTAGTCAGCCGTTTCTCATTCATTTTTCCATTTTGTAGACCACGTCACCCTATTGACAAAGAAAATGTACAAATTGAAGAAGTTTCACGTGGTTTCCAAAGCATGCTTCCATGAAAGTGAAATAATTCTCTATTCAATTATGTGGATTGTGAACTCAAGTCTTGCAACATAGAGCTCTTTAAATACTCCCTATGTGAATATTCAACTGGGCCTCTAAACTGCGTTGGCAACTAGTAGGCTTCTCTCCTGTTTAGATCTTTTACTAGTTCAAAAGCAAGTTGCAGAAATGCATAATAGAAGGGACATGTGACTGGTGACTGTAAAATCGAAAGGTGCAAAAAGCTGACAATGTCCATGGATCTTGAGGCAAAAGGAGAGAAGTGAAACTCACAAGTTAGGATAAATGCGGGATCGTTCCAGTTGGTGAGGTGGAGAATATTGAGGTCATACCACATGTGTTAAATTGCGATGCTGGGGCTCTTCTTACGGCCTATCTTGGTTTACCACTAGGAGGATCTAACCAGGACTAAGCAACTTGGAACCTTATGATAGATAGGGTCGAAAAGAGGCCCCACATATTTTATGTCATCGTTACACGCTACAGTCATCATCACAGGGAACTGTCACTTTGTAAATTGGGAGACTGTCACCAGGCCACAATGTTGTGGTGGAGATGGGATTAAAGATTTAAGGGTTTTTAACAAGACATTCTTGGAATGTGGTTATTGAGAGTTGGGGGTATAAGATAATGCCTTTTGGAGGGGAGTGATTTGGGTGCATAGGTGTGCGGGTACAATATTTTGAGAATCACATCTCAAAACATGTATAGAATCTCATGTCAAAAGGATACGACAGTCCAACTGATACAATGTCTAGTTGTCTACAATGGGAGAAGTGCATTAAGATTTAATATTTAAGGGGAACATACAAGATTGGGAGGTTACAAAATTTCAAAGCTTGGTTGAATTGCTTGACAAATAAAAATTACACATTTTATGTATGTGTGGGACGATAGATAATGGTGTCTTTTATGTTAAGTCCTATTATGAGAATTTTCTTATTAGGGAGGAGTCAGCTTTTCCACATATCTCAATATGGATCCCCTAGGTATGGAGAAATGTGTGTTTTTTCTTGGCCTTTTTCGTGGCGGGTGTTCTTGACTACAAATAATTTGAGGAAAGGAGAAGATGACTTGTGTGGTGCTTCATGGGTAAAAACTTAGGAATGTGATTTACCATCCTTTTAGATTGTCGGATACTAACTTGTTCGCGGTGGGAGATTTTTAGATTGTTTGGAATTCTAAAGTGATGCCAGGCAGTACTAAAAAAATAATGTTCAGCTCAACCTTTTTAAGACGGAAGAGAAGAATGAGGGCGTGGGATGTTTACCCTCTAGCTCATGTGGATCGTATGGAGTAGAGAAATATGAGGCTTTTGATGGAGTAGAATGATTATGTACACTTGAGGAATAACCTCTTATCCCTTATTTCTTTTTAGTACACCGACGAGGTTCCTATATGTATTGAAGATTGGGTGTCATTAGTAGAATACCACATCTTTTTTTGTAAGATTTTCTACTTTTTGGTGTACTTTCTTTTATACGTGTGTGTTTGTCCTTTTTTTTTAATGAAATTTTATTACTTTACCAATAAACAACAACAACAACAACAACCCAGTATAATCCCACAAGTGGAGTCTGGGGAGGGTAATATGTACGCAGACCTTACCCCTACCCCAGGGGCAGAGAGGCTGTTGCCAATAAAGAGTTATGGAAAATTAAAAAGTACCAGACCTATAAGAATTTAGTACTATAATAATCAACTTGCAATTAAAATAAGTAATTTTGGGATTCCATTTGCGATAATGGTGATATTAATCCAACTCCTCAAAGTTGAGATTCAAAGAATTGATCGCTTCTCGTTGGGATCAATTTGGACGTTACTGTATGAAGCGCACACTTCTCCGAAGTGCATAGCTTCATGCGTGAAGCAATGACCCCTTGGTACATCGGTTTAAGCGATGAAACAATGGCTTTTAATAACACTGCATGTGACTGACAATTCGGTTCTTATGATTTAGTTTCTTGCTTCTTGGGTGTTTGCATCTTGGACTGGATTATGCTTTGGTGCTGATTACTTCGTTTCTCAGATTTGCCCTTGACATTGATCTCGATGCTCCAAAAGTTAGAGTTCCTGTTAGACCACGTGGCTCCTCCCAATGTGATAGCCATCTTCTTTTGGATTTGGGTCATTTTACGTTACATACCAAGGTATGTAATGTTCAAGAAGTTAAGTTGTTTTTATATACTTTTTGGTATACTTCTTGTATACGGGAGTTTTCTCCCTTTTAATTAATATAATTTACCTTATTGAAAAAAAATACTTCACCTAACCTATTAACTTACGTGTCTTGGATAATAGGGTGATGGCCTACTGGGTGATCAGAACCAAAGTTTGTATTCTCGTTTTTATATCTCCGGAAGGGACATAGCAGCTTCTTTTACAGATTGCGGTTCTGATGATAAGGCTTGCAGTTTGTCATGTCAGCCTTCGGCATGTCATAACCCGGAAGATGCCAAGAACTTATGCTCTCTTGTTGATAAGTGTGGAATGGCTGTTATTGTGGATCAGGTACAAAGTAGTAAAGTAGTTTCTTTTGTTTTAATGTCATGATCTCTAGTGTTTAATTAGAAGTTGGGTTCTGATGTTTTGTTCTTGTGCTTGCTGAATTTGTTACTGTTTATCTTTTTTTTTTTGGTTGAAGATTAAGGTGCCTCATCCCGGCCATCCGTCAATGCGTGTTTCTGTTCAAGTTCCCAATTTTGGCCTTCACTTTTCGCCAGTGAGATATCGCAGGCTGATGGAGTTGTTAGACATAATATACCGAGCAATGCCAGATACTGAGCAACCTGCACTTGAAAATCTCCCACCAGAATATGCCCCTTGGTATCCTCCTGATCTTGCAATTGAGGCTCGGATCCTTGTTTGGAGGGTATGTAGGTGTTGTGTGAATTGCAGCCACTATATAAATCAACAATGTCTTAATATTGTTAACTTTACTTTGTTTTCTTGATTTAGGGGATTGGCTACTCAGTTGCTTCATGGCAACCATGTTATCTTGTGTTATCTGGTTTATATCTTTATGCATTGGACTCTGAGCTGTCCCACAGTTATCTTAGATGCTCAAGGTGCGTATTTAAGATTTTTCATATTTGTCTTCATACTTTTATCCTCTGCTTTGTTTCTTTCACCTCCTTGCTATGGAAGTTGTCTTGAACCTGTTTTTGATGTGGTGAACCCTATAGCATGGCTGGTAAGCAAGTACTTGAAATTCCTCCTGCAAATATCGGAGGTACCTTTTCCTGTATCGGCATCAGCGCCCGAGGAATGGATCTGCAGAAGGTATGCAAGTCTCCTCATTGAAATCCTGTCCCCACGTATAGATGACCATGCATCCGCTTGTTAAAATGCATGAGTTTGCACATACTTATGAAAATGCAGTATAGGAGGAAGAAAGGTTTGAAGGTGGGGAAATCAAGAATCAAGAGAAAATGTGGAGACTAAAGGTGCATAGACAATATGCCTGAAATAAATAGAGTAAGACAACGCGTAACCTATTAAGAGTAAGACAACACGTAACCTATTGCCCGATGGGAGTTCTCAGAGAAAGGAACATCTTACTATTAAACAATCAAGTAATTCTAAAGAGAGATCTTTTGCGAGGAAAACCATCTTTGAAGAAAATCCTATAATTCAATGGAAATTGGTTTACGCAATTTGGAAGTCTGAGAAAATGTTTGAGCAATGGTTGTTTTGCTTCGAGACCCCTCTAGTCTCTACACCAAGAATAAGAGCAGTTATGCGTAAAGAAATGAAGGGAGCACGAGTTTATATACACGTTCATAGAAGAAAAGAATCATTGCACCAGAATCATGGCTCTTCAATCTCCAAGAAAATGACAAATGAGGGAAATGGTAAACAAATCAATAAGACGACGACAACAACAACAACAACAACAACAACAACAACCCAGTATAATCCCACTTAGTGGGGTTTGGGGAGGCTAGTGTGTACGCAGACCTTACCCCTATCCTAGGGTAGAGAGGCTGTTTCCAAATAGACCCTCGACATCCTTCCCTCCAAGAACTTCCCACCTTGCTCTTGGGGAGACTCGAACTCACAACCTTTTGGTTGGAAGTGGAGGTTGCTTACCATCAAAGCAACCCCTCTTGTCAAATCAATAAGACAAAGAAAAGGATTTATCAGCACGGGCCTAGATCAGTACGAATACTAGAAGAGCAGGGTCAGGGCTTAACGCACAAGCTTTTCAAGTCGATTATAATTAAAAAATTACCTACTTTGGGGTTTGGATACACTTTGTTAGGAAAAAAGTTGAAAATGTGATGGTTTTCTTTTTGTTGGTGGGATTGCCATAAAGGAGAGGTGAAGTACCTTATATCATGGACAAGCAAGGGTTCTTTCCAATAAGATCTTTCCATGATCGCAACCAAGCCTTGGTAGTTTAGCTATTGGCTTACCTAGTGGATGTGGCTACATCAGTCCTTACTCCTTAAACCCTGATTGTTCCTTCATGTACAGGATGAGTAATGTGGCTCTTTCTCATCTATTCTAAATTATTGTAAATTTTGTGGTACCACAACCAATGTGTTTCTTTTTTTCTTTCTGCTATGTATTTTACTCTCCTCATTACATCATGAGTCCAAGTGCTTTTTTGTTCTTCCATGTGTTTTACTTTTCTTCATTAGGTTCTGGAGTCCTCTAGCACCATGATAATAGAGTTCCGTGATGAGGAGACGAAGGCTACTTGGCTGAGAGAACTTACAAAAGCCACTTATCGAGCTTCTGTATGATATACAAAGTGTCTATTGGTTTTCTGTTTCTTCTTTGTCTAACTTCCTGTAACCACCTTAAACTCAGTACCTTTTTACTTGTCTTTGGGTTTAGGCTCCTCCTCCGATGAACATACTGGGAGAACTAAGTGACGGTGTAATGGAAATTGCTGAACCTCGAGCTGTAAATGCGAGGACAGCTGAGCTTGTTGTTAATGGAACACTGATTGAGATGAAATTGTCATTATATGTAAAGGTTGGTTGTCTGGATTGCGTCCCTGCTAATCTTTGTTTTGTCCAGATTTCGTGGAAGTATTTTGCTTTACTTGGTTCTTTTGCCTTGTGATGATTTTAGTAGGTGTACAAAGACTTATGTTTCTTCAATTTTGTTTCCTATCAAATTTGCAGGCTGTAGATGATCTTGCAGAGAGACTTGACGAGACACTACTGCTTGATGTTCTTGCTGCTGGTGGAAAGGTTTTTCTTACTTCCCATACTTTAGTACAGTTTATAGTTGGTTATCTTTGTTATGTTGTACTCCCTCCGTTCCAATTTATGTGAACCTCTTTGATTGGGCACAGAGTTTAAGAAAAAAATGAATGACTTTTGTAATTTGTGGTCCTATACAAGTCAAAAAGGAGCACGGAGTATTTTGTGTGGTTATGAAAGCTTCTCATTAAGGGTCGAATTGTAAGTTTAAGCAAAATTGTTACCAAATTTAGAAAGGGGTCATTCTTTTTCGAACAATCCAAAAAGGAAATAAGTTCACATAAACTGGAACAGAGGGAGTATGTATTTTGATTCGGTGTAGGATTTGATCAAGTAAATTATCTGCCAGTACTGGGGACCTATCAAAAGAAAAATATGCATCAATAGGAGAAATAAAGTTGGGAAAAATACAAAACTGTCCGGTACTAATTGCATTCGCTAGCCGACAAGTGTATAAACTATGTATAATTTTTGCATATAATGCACATCTATAAAAATAATACATTTTGTTGGATATTATTTTTGGAGCGGCTAAAAATATATATTTCTTAATATAGTTTGGGGGTGGAGAGGGGGGGGGGGGTTGTTTGAACAGTTGTCCGCTGATGCGTGGCATGAGCACAATAGATTTTGCTCCCTTGTACTTAATTCATGAAGGACTTTGCCTTTCCCTACGTCAATGTATGTGAAAACTCATTTTCTGTTCTTTGATTAAATCTTCAAGTGGTCAAGCAAGATGACCTATGACGTGTCGTGAAGTTCCTTTCTCGTAAGTTAAACACTGCTCGTGTAGTATTTTTTTCTGGAGGAAAAAATTAGAAAGTAAATTGAAAGGTTTGCGAAATGCTGAGGTGTTTTAGCCATTTTTTTTGGATATTTGAACAGAAATTGAAGCTCAATTTCTACTTGTTTCGGCATGTTAAGGGCTCAAGAAGATACATATTTTCTTCTGAAGTGCTTGACCGATTTATAGCCCTAGCTACACAAGTATCTACACTATTAAAATGGTGACTGCCCTGTCAACTTTTTTATCTCTTAACTACCCAAACTCATTTAGTCTTGCACACTTTACAAAATTGTTTACAAGTTTCATTACTAGCTTGACTAGCAATCAAGTTTAAAACAATCTTTCTGCTAAACTTCATTTTTGACTTTTCAGCCATTTTCACCTATTCTTATATTTAATCTGTCTTTCTTTTTTGTCAAAATAAACTATTAACAATTTACATTGAAAAACTTTTTCCAAAACATGTGCTAACATGGAGTGTGTAATAATTTCCACGAAGAAAGAAAAGAGAGCAAGAGTTTTTTGGAATGCTCAACTTGATTAGCTTGGTGATTCCCTCAAGCTTAGATATTTAAGTTCCTTCTACAAATATGCTGAATTGGAAAATCACACAAAATAAGTTTTTTCCAACTATTTCATAATAATATCTTCGAAGTTTTAAGGCATAATTATAGTGTTGATACCATATTATTAAAATTCTTAACATCTAGTATACTTATCAATCACATAAGGGGGTGGAACTAAGCTTTTTATAGTGGGCGTAGCGGTGGAGACCACATCATGAAGGACGTTTGTCAAAAACTGGCCTAAAAGTGCCCTACGCCACGTGAGACGGAATCTCGTCGAAAATTTTCTTCAGGCAGCACATGAGGGTGCGTGGGGGGGGGGGGGGGGGG